>WMED01011265.1:0-15348 GCA_019650415.1 Pipa parva | reverse complement strand
TATCTGTCCATAATGTTACATCTGTTGTATGCCTGAAAAACTATTTTCAGTTTGTAACATAGCAGGCTTTAACTTTGCCCCTAACATGGCAAGAAGTAAATGTACCATGAATATTTTCTTTTCCTTTGCATAAATAAGTGTATAGAAATAGTGTATCCACTTTAAGCCTAGTTTCTACTTTAGTTCTCACTAGACCTTTACCAAACTTTGAATAATACTGTAACTGATGTGGTGGAGGACTGAAACTATGAAACTATAAGGTGGATTAAATCACACACTTATAGCAAGATCAATCTTTAAGATACTTAAACATAGGTCCCTTAGAAACACAATGGTTCAAGATCCCTCCTGAACAGTTATGGCTGGTGTCCACAGAAAGATCAGAAAGGAACATCCTAACCCAAATAACATCAGTGTAGTTGTACTTTTCCCTTACTGGATCTTCTTATCACCTTCTACGTTGAACTATACCCTGGGTTTCTGAGATAGATTTCATAGCCTGTTTGCTTTGGCAGTATTTATTTAGTTTGGTCTGAGCATAGCGTATGTTCTTAGTCATCCTGTCTTAAAGCACATACCCAACCCACTATATGGCAGTGTTAATTAAGGAGGCTTTCTTTGACAGACTGGCTTGAAGAAAAGCAGTAGAAATAAGCCACAAAGAACTGTACAGATATATTTAGGAGATTAGATGATAAGGATAGAATTCTAAGAAGTAGATGATAATAGAACACTTCAAAAATGTAAGATTGTTTTTGTGCCTTTTTCTTAAAATGATGGATTAAAAGACACTCCCCTCCACAGTGTTAAAAGGCTGAGGCCATTAAAATAATCTATTATTATTATTACTTGTAACCAGATAATCTTGGATAAAATACTGCCTGTGTTTTCAGAACCTTTTATATTGTTCACTAGCCATATTACAATGAACTTATTGTAAGGCCTATTTTTAAAAAATTTGGATAAAGATAAGAAATTTGCAGACCTGTGGTACAGTTCAGTACATATGATACATTAACATTATGTATGTAGATCAAAGGAAAAATGGTGCCAGAAGGATGTTACTAGACGAAGAGATCTTAAAAACTTTACAGTGGTAATATTATATGGAACAGCTGTGAGCAACATATCGTAACACAAGAATCCCCAATTACCTGATAAAGTGATTTGATCATAAAGGGCTATCTGGGACATCTGTTCATTGACTTCTGTGTAGGTGTGTTTGTAAGAAAAAGGAATTATTTTGCCCTTTTTAGAATAAAATGATTATACACAATTCATTTTTAAATAGGAAGATATTGCTACTTCATATAGATTGCATGCAAAACTTTAATTGCAACACAAAGTGGAAAATATTGTTACCTAAACATTTACCACACCTTTCCCATTTGGGTATAACATAAATTGTCATTGATTTCATGCATTTGACTCCTCTATAAAAAGTACAATAAATTGTGAGTGATGCATGTTCAAACTTTTCCAACTGTCCATTATATCCTAGAAAATTGATATGGTCTCCCTGGATGTATCAAACTCCTCTGATTGGCCAGAATTCTACAATGATGTAAATGTCCAACTGGCTCTCTTCAAAAAAAAAAACAGTGTGGATAGGGTTGCTACTATATACCAAAATGGAAGCCAAGGCTTCCACAGCTTCTCTCACTCACCTGGATACATGTGTGCTAGGCTACTCTACAGAAATATCAATGCAGGAAGAAGTCTGAGGTACCATTTGCTGGACTGAGAAGCTAAGAAGTAGGTGGTAGTATGGTAACTAATATGTACTTCACCCCCATATTGCAGAGAGCAGTATATTGAGTATGTCTAAAGGGCCCACTGAAGAACATATAGGACTTGTCTGTGGTTGCAGTTTTAGAGCATATGGGGCTTGTATTGTGGGGCCTACTATAGGTCATATGCTGAACATATGTGGTTGACTGCAGAAAAGTTTAGTGGTAATAAATTAAGATGCATATTTTATAGATCAAGGTCAGCTTCAAATTCCAGGAAGACAATAGAAATCTGCTTGAATAAATTTATATATAATATAGTACAATAAAGACATATCAATGGAAAGTCAACAATGAATTTACATTTAGAATACGAAATAAAGAACATTTTTGAATCATGGCTGGAATTCAAAATTGTATATAATTTTTTCAGTAAAAGTACATTTTACACTGAACAACTCAGTAATAAATATCTGTTTACAGTTATCATTTGATAACTAAACTAATTCCAGTGGTACAGACATATAACACAGCAGTAAAAATAATAAAAATAACAGAATATTTACATACTTTATTTCACAAAACTGAATGTATTCCTGGAATATTTTCATCCACTTGGCAATGTGAACTGCAATATAAATGAAAATGCTATAAATACTGCAATTTTATGTAGATCTATTTAGTGGTTTGGAGTGAACAAGAACATTTTTGTCAGGGTGGGATGGTTTATTTTAAATAGATTTGTGCTTAAAGTACTTGCCCAGAGAAATTGAAAGTAAAATAAAGAAACATATCTCACATATACTTCAAACTGCCTGAAGAAGTGGCCATATTCTAAAATGGGTAAAAGTATCTTATTTTTGCATGCTGGAATTTATTGCTCAATTTAAGCTTTCTTGCATTTCTGTACCTCAGAGTTCTATATAGTGTAAGACTACAGTGGCCAGCTCCCACAATCTAAAATACTTTATAGGGCATTGCCTGAAAGCAGCTTTGTATGGGAGCAGAAACTGTGAGGGTCAATAGCATAACCCACTATCCAACCATACAAAGAGAAACACTGGTTGCTTCACCAGCTCCTTGTTCCTGTATCTTTTTTGCTTGCAGCTCCCTTAATCCACAGCAGTGCAAGTGCACCCATTACAATTCTTCACACCCCGGGCTATTGACTAAACTCAGGGTATAGTCTCCTTCCTACCAAATGGATAAATATTATCCTAGTGTAATTCTTTGAATAAAAATGTGAACAAAAAAAATGAACAATTTATTTTCTCAGTATCTTGCCACCTGATATTTGATATTACAACATTATTATACACAGCTCTGGAGCTCTGATGCACTTAAGAGGTTGGTAGGAAGGGGCTGACAGCTACATCCTACACTTACATGGGATACTACCAATTCTACAATTCACTTCAGAAGTGTAGCATTAACCTAATGGGTGGGACAGACATAGGCATTTCAGTTTTAAAGCACTTATTAAGCGAAATTTCCTAACGGAGCACAAGCATAGTCAATAGTCTATGATATCCACTTAATCTTGAGAAGAAAGAACCAGGGAAACAGTTATTACACAGGGTTAACTAGTGGAAGATATGTCATTTATTGCAGAACTTTTTGTGATAGACCATTCACAACCAGCCAGAATGATAACTCATAGGCGAATCCACAGGGGTAAGATGTTCCTAGATAGGCAGCTCTGTTAATCTTATAGCTGGATGTAATGTTTTATATTTTGTATAAAGATTTTTGCCAGGTATATAGGAAAATAATACGTTTGTTATTTTGTTTAATATATGATTAGTTTGTTTTTTTTTTTAAATTGGCATCAATTTAATTTGTCACAAGTCAATTTCAATATCAGCAAATGATTCATCCATAGTTTGAGAGAGAAGAGCAAGGATTGTAAATGCTCCAGGTACCCTGGTACTAATATTCATACATTTCCCATATGGTAGTTAATGGATTTAACATTACAAAGACAAGTTATTGTTTGCTTTTAAAAACAAGGAATATGAGACTTTAATCCAAGCATACAAAAGAACATGTTCTTAAATAGATTAAAAAAGGGGGAACAACAATAAAACATGCAATTGCATTACATAAGCCAAAAAGAACTCTCAGTAAAAAATAAAATAAAACAGTAAATCTTGAGATTTATAAGATGCCTGCAGAAAAGGACTTCGGAAATGGTATCAGTGATGACACAGCTTATTTTCACTTGGTTTATATTCCATAGGGTTGAGTACGGCAGATGTATGAACATCCTTTTTTTTGCCCACAATTTCATGTAACATTTAAATAAAGTTTAGGTTTACTTTAAAGCAGGAATGTCCCCCAACCATTCTACACATGTGTGTATGATAAAATCATTTAATACATTTGGGGGGTAATTCAGCAATGTGCAAAGTGAGCTCCAGATCCTTCGCATCACTTCGCACATGCTGTTATGCGCTCGCTGATGTCCTGCACGCGAACATCACCGAACGCTTTAAAGGGATTCCAGTCTTGGCGAGGCGACTTGAGTGGTCTTGCCGAGACTGGATTCCCTTTAAAGTGTTCACTGATATCCGCGTGCAGGACATCAGCGAGCGCATAACAGCATTTGCGAAGTGATGCGAAGGATCCGGAGCTCACTTCGCACAATGCTGAATTACCCCCTTTATATCTAGTATAAGGATTTAATAGATGAATTTCCCTCTACATGGAAAAGATGCTTTAAAGTTAGCTTTTTAAACTGACTTATCATGTGCTTTAATGCTTTGTGGAGATTCCAAACAATGAGTCAGGCCCTAATTCACCAAAGTGCGAAGTGAGCCGCGAAGCGTTCGGCTCACTTCGCACATGGTATTATGCGCATGCTGATGTCCTGCACGCGGACATCAGCATGCGCATTAAAGGGGATTCCCCTCCCGGCGAAAGCACTCAAGTCTCCTCGCCGGGAGGGGAATCCCTTTAATGCGCCCGCTGATGTCCGCGTGCAGGACATCAGCGGGCGCATAATACCATTTGCGAAGTGAGCCGAACGCTTCGCGGCTCACTTCGCACTATGGTGAATTAGGGCCTGAGTCTCTAGCCATCACATCACCTTTCTTTGCTTTAAAAATACAACATGTCCTAATTCTAATTTAATCTAGTAGTATTCTAAATATAAACAATTGGAAGCACCAAACTGCACTAAATCTTAAAGCTTATTGTTCAGAATAACCTCCAAAACTGTCTTCTTATAAGTCTTCTTCAATAGGAGGAAGCTAACACAGACAAAGATGTTTATGTGGACTGGAGAGTGGAGGATAGTTATAGTTCGTTCCCACTGCCTTGCTGGCATATGTTGATATGAGGATGATACACAATAAGTGGATGTTTGAATTTATCTTTACATATTTTTCAAGTGGATATTTAGTTCTATTCTTTGCTTAGGGAACTCCCTAATTCTTTTTCTTAATGCATAATTAGCTGAAATTAACTGAAAAGAGTTTGCTACTAATCAGATATAACATCATGCAGTGTAAAAGAGGAAGAAAGAAGACATGGGTTTTAGTAGTAAAATAAACTCATTTTATTCTTAGCTTGACTAAAATAATCTGTTTATTTGGGAGTGTTATTAGAAGAAAGCCTACAGCAGTCAATTCAAATCCACACTCATAAACAGAAACTTAGAACAGAATCGAACGATAATAAATCTTTACTTTGTAAGAGCCCCTGTTATCTTTTACAGGAAATTAGTAGAGTATGTTTTAAATTATTGCAATTATTCTTTCCTGTGCTTTTATAAAAAAAAACAACCCTTGCTGTATTGTCTTGTTTCAAAGGGTGGAAGAAGGAGCAGAGGGGTAGAGACATCAACAAAAACTATTCTATCCATGTCATTTTTTGGGCTACATGGGCCCTTTATGGGGTGTCACCATGAGTGATAAATATTTATTCAATGTTAAAGTGGACCTGTAAAATTCACTTAACAGACACTTTTTTTTTAGGAAGCAGGAAGTTGTCTTAACTAAATGCTAAATGCATTCAGCTAAGACTGTAATAAAACAAGCAAACTCCCTGCTTCTTTTCTGCATCAATGCTCGACTTTAATCTCAAGTTGGGTTGGACAGGGCTAAAAGGATGACTGACATTAAAGTTCCTCCAATTAGATACCTTAAATGATGATCTAGCAGGGATCTGACTGGAGCAGCTATAATGTCAATCATCATTTATCTCCACGCAACCCGACTCTAGATTAAAGTCTGGCATCGGAGCAGAAAAGAAGCAGGGAGTTTGCTTCTTTTACAACATTCTTAGCTGTATGCTTTTAGCATTCAGCTAAGACAACTCCCTGCTTCCTAAAAAAAAGTCTGTTAAGTGGACCTGACAGGCCCTCTTTAATGTTAGAAATTATGATTTTTTTATTAAATATACCTGTAACCCTTAAACGAGTCACTGATATTTTACTTTTTATAGTATTGATACAATTTATTAATCTGCAAAGCAGTAGATGATATGCATAAATTCAGCGGCGCCACAGAGCAATGGAAAGCAATAAGTTATACAATGGGTAAATTTGTTGTCTTAAAGGTCATTCAGCATTTTCCAGGAAGCTGACATTTTATGATTACACTTAACATAAGGTTGACCCTTTAATCTTGATAGCTGCATTCTGCATGAAAATAAGATGTAATAGAAGAGAGTAAAAAAAAAAAAAAAGATACCTAGAATGAAGCAAAGGATGCAAGTGTGTGTGTGTGGGTGTGTGTGTGTGGGGGGGGGAGGATGTGGAGAATGCAATTGTCGCACACAGTAAAACAAAATATAAAGTTATGATTTTTGAAGCAGTGACTGAGAAGATTGTGGTGCACTATGCTTGTTGTCTCATTTCATTTAGGGCTTGGTGAGGGTTAGCCATGCAAGCAGTGTCAGTTCCCACTATAAAAGCATCTATCAATGAAAAAAAGCTTGCATTGCCTAAGGGTCAGGAGACAGATGACTTTAACCTATTTGTCTCAGAAGGACTATCACAACAATGCTGTACATAATCAATGTACTAAACGCTCTGTGTTTTTTCATGCTGAAGCAGTGTTATAATGGCTGCAATTCACACTGCATAAAATCCATTAAAAGCAAAAACGAGACAGGTGCTGGTTAGATATAAGGAAAGTGGTTTTAAATTCAGATATTTTTCTGCTGGGGGTTCACAAACTAGTCTAAAATGTGCATATTTTACATAAAGTGCTCATATCACCTCTTGTTCACCTTTCCTTAAGACTGAATAGGTGTAATTGTTTAAATCTAAATAACTGAGGTCCTCCATCCCCTTTATTATTTTGTTTCCATTCTTTGAACCTTTTTAGCTCCGGGATATCTTATCTGTGTAACAGTACCTAAAACTGGACTGAATAATCAAGGGGAAGCCTTACCAGAGAATTGTAATGTGGCAAAACGATCTACTTTTCTCTTTAACCAATCCCTTGTTTGATACAACAAGGTAACCTTTCTAACAAAAAATTATAGTAGAACCAAGCAAAATGATAACAAAATAGCAAATAGGCAAACTGTGGATCATAGGGCATTGGTGTTACCAACGAATTCCAATAAAGTAGAGTCCCAATGAAAGTTATATGGCAGCTTCACTAAACAAAGGAAATGTCAACCTTTCTGAACTGTCACAAAAAATGCATTAAAGTCCACTGTCAAAAGAAGCACACAAAACATGGGAGGATAATACCATTCCTAGTGTAAAATGTCCAGAGGAATTTATCCAAGTATTAAATGGTAAAATGGTACTTTGAAATATTTGCACCAATTATCTTGATATGCAGAGATCAAGTTATAAAACCGTCAAGATTGGGTACGTACCAAATTCAGAGGGAAATTTTGCACATCACAGGTCACTTGTGGCATATGTTCCCAGAGTACCTCATCAACACAAATTTAAAAGCAACAAATATAGGGTAAAACTTCTTTATTTCTTGGTTTATAATTAAAAACTGCACACAAAAAAACAACAGGACTAGGCAAGGATAACAGTACTCTGTTTAATATATGCTGGCTCATTGCTAGATGCTGCAATGTCCTGAGTCCTGTCTAAAATGCATCTACACATTTTATTGGGAACTGTGCCCAACTTCCTCAGGAGGAACCAAAAGAGTACTGAAAGGGTCCATGTTGCCAAAAGGTTTATATAAATAGCTTCCCAAAATGGTGGAATGGCCAGCATGTCTTTTATGAAACCAAAGCTTTGATGAAGCCATTTGCATATTAGCTTGGAATGCAAACTTCTGTGAAGCATGAAAATGCCACTCCCCTAGGCAAAGTTGTTCTATAATGCAACCACCTGACTTTTGAATGTGATGTAATATATCAAAAAATAGATCCTTAAAGAAAAACTAAAGCTACCTCCACACAACTACATAAAAATGCAGCCCACTAACCTTTCGCCTAAATCGTGTCATTAAAATATCCAGATTACATCTGTATGCTCTGTACTGTCACACTGAAGTGTTCACAGCATTGCTGACTCACAGCATCCATTTTGAATATATAATGAATGCAAATACAGACCTGTGATGTCACTGTCGAAGTTCTGGCAGCATTAAAACTTAACTCGACTGTATCTTTAACACTGTTTTTCCTGACTGGATATAGCACTACCAATACAATTTAAGTACTTTACATTGTCATACATAACATGCTCTTTGTGCACTACCAGTGCAAATATTCAGCAAACTTTGTGATGTGGAAAATTCATGACCAATTTGAAGGCTTATGGAGCTTTGCATCATTTTGTGTGTGCATGCACCGGTAATTCGCCTATTCATCAAGTGTTGGAATCTGTTGCAGAGGCAAACTCAACAAGGCATACTACCAACTTAGGGGATTGGCAGGGCTACTACTATGCAACTGACTATGCCACAGTAGGCAAGAGATGACTATTGATGCCATTGTTTCTTTACTGTGAATTATCTGTTTAGTGAATAAGGAGTAGAGAATTTGTGACTATAGTAGGTATAGGTAGTGACCCGAAGTGATGAGAATTAATTTTTTTCAGTTGACAAAAGAATAAGACCCATGAGTAAGCACCCCATGTTTCCGATGTGCTCACCAATGCAGGTGGCCACTTTTCATTTGGTTGCCCTCCATCCAACATTGGCAGGGGCATATTAGACAATAAACAAAGATGCTATGACAATTAAAGAACTGTCTCTGAGGTGTATCGGAATAAGTTTTAACGATCTGTTTATTAGTGACTAATTTGCATGGATTGCACATTGTGCCTTGGCATTTAGAAGTACCCTTAAGTTTATACCTTTGTTCATGATTCGTATGTGGATTGTCATTCTCGGGCAGAATGGGGCAACAATGTTTTTAATGGATAAACATTTTTTAAACATAAATATTGGTCATGTTAGTTCCATTTTTGTAGAACTTCATCAGTTAATAGTAAATTCCAAAGGCTCCTTATGATTTTATGTACAATCTCTATCTCTTCAGAGTACTGGGTAATAAAGGACACTGGAAATTCCCCTTTGTTTCCCTGTCCAACAGTCAGCAGTCTTTATGTACCATGGCACATACTCCCAAATCCTACTCTATTGCAGACTTACTCATGTTTTCCCTTAATAAGATATATAATGCTAGCGTTTTAAGCTTCCAGAGGTATATCTTTACATTTATCTACATTAGTACTAATTTGCCCTGAAGTGGCCCAGTCACCTAATACATCAAGGTCAGCTTGTAACGTTCCAACTTCCTCCATGGTCCTTATTTCAAGGCATAGCTGTGCCATCTGTGACACTGTATTTTTTATCCCTAGCTCTCTGTCAGTATTGGTCCTAAAACAGAGCCCTGGGATTCACTGCCTACAACAGCAGACCATTCAGAGTTACAATCAGTGACTACACATCTCTAGAGACAGTCTTTTAACTGGTTTTAATACATTTACAAACTGGACTTTCCAAACCAATGAACTTTGTTACACACAAACATCTGTTATTTAAACTAGAGTGAAATTCTTTATAAAAAAGTCTAAATATTATATATCCATGGCCACTTTTCTTTGAATTTTTACTTACCTCCTAGGACATCAATATATATTTTCTAAAGCAAACAATGAAAATAGATGGGTAAGAGTTTAAGTAATAAATTTAACATGTCTACAAAATACAAAATTAACAAAATAAAAGCATAAAAGGAGTTGAATTTGTTTGGCAACATCTGTCTTTTATAAATCCCTGCTGACTATCACTAATAATACATTTTGTTGTCCTATACTCCTAGATAAGATCTTTGAAAAACTCATTAAGCATTTCACCTACAATAGAAGTGAGGCTGGCAGGTCTGGCTACTTAGGTAAAAGATGGAACTCTTTATAAATATAGGTATCTACATTTGCTTTAGAACAATATTATTGCCTTGTTCTCATCTAATTAATTTAATCTTTTCAAATCCACACTTAGCCACTCCAGCCATAAAGTTGAATTAGGAAAACCGCCATTGTTTGCTCTTTTGTATTTACAGAGCTGAAAAAGGCATTAGTAAATATTTCCCTGTCCTCAGCGACACGGGGAATTTTCATCTTTACATGTTCAAACCCTGTTTTTTTTTCCAGTATATGCATTTTAAATAAATGGGGATTAGTCCTACATCCTTTGGCAATCTGCTTTAATTATGTCCTCCCTATCTAAATTAGCTTTTGCAAATTATATTCTATTTTTAGACATTTAAAATTATGAAAAGTGCCCCTTCTGATTTATATTTTATGAAACGCCCTCATTTTGTATTGTTTGCCTATTTTACACTGGAAGAAAGCCACACCAATTGTCATTTTAGCCTTTTTATATTTGTCAAAAAAACACATTCTGCCATATGTTTACCCAAAATAGATGTAAAATATATAGACTCCCAAGACTTTTGAGGGCATGGGTTCCCCCCAAGTCCATGTGTTGAAATGCTGTACTGAGTATAGAGAAAGTGACCCTTTGAAATTGTAATGTTTTAACTCTACCAAAACATTTTTATAGTTTGAATAAAAATAGGCATGTTATGGTTGCTGCAGTCGCATTTTGCTGAATACATGAATATGGGGAAGCGGCAAATGTAAATTCACGCCTTTAAGTGACTGTTTGGGCTTTCATAAATAAGCACCCTTGGTGTTGCATTTTTCATCTGCATATCTCTAACATAAGCTTCAAGCTGGCCAACATTCTGATATCTGTCACAGAGGTGCTCAACCTGGAACTTTTAGCAGTGTAAACTGATGGCAAGCTGGGGAAACCTTCAGTCCTGATATAAAGTTTTTTCCAAATCACAAAATTACTGATGTAATATGCAATATTTTCGACATTTTTTAAGGGTATGAAAAGTTTGAATAAAAAATTATTTATATTTGACATGTACACATACAGAAAGACAACTTAATCATTAAAATGTAAAAATGATTTTGGGATCAGTAGTGCTTGCTTTACTTTAAACAAGCCAAATTGTTGCATAAAGTTGTGAATTCGCCAGCTAAAGACAGTAGCAATAGACTGCTACTGACATAGTTGCAGCTTTATAATGAGAATATTGTTGCAGTTGCAAATTGTTATGGTTGCATCTTCACAATGGGAAATTTGTTGCATTTGCGGATTTGCTATGGGAATCCGCTGTTTGAGAATTCAACAGACAAATTCTCACTTTAGCCAACAATCCCCTGAGTGTGAACCCAGCCTAAAACTCCACTTGGCCCCATGTCACTTATTTTTAATAAGCCCAAAGTGAGCAATCTCAGAGTAGGTTTCACAGTTCACTATATAGTGGTTTATAGCATTTAACCCTTCTCATAATTAACAACATCAATGTAAAGAGAAAAAAAACTGTTTCAAAAACGAAAAAGAAAATGTTATCTTAAAAACGACTGCAGAAAAATCAGAAAAATATTTTTAGGTGTTCTAAAAACAGAAAGAATGACACAAAACTTCCTTTGGATTACACAGCAGCACACTCAGCAAACCAAAGACTCAAGGGCAAAATTTATTAAACTTGGAAAAGCCGTTTTCGCTTTTCCAAGTTTAATAACTTGGGAGAAGGCTTTGAAGCTTCTTCCAGTAAGTATTGCGAGATTTGGCTTGATTAATACTTGCAGTGAGAAATTTTTTTTATTGAATATATCCATGGAAAGGTAACTATACTGTATGCCTATCCTTTCCATGGATAAATTCAGTAAAAAAATGTTTGAGGCAAATCTCACGATACTTACCGCAAGAAACTTCAAATCCTTCTCCCTGAAATGGCTTTTTTGAGTTAAATAAATTTCACCCAAATTGTTTTTTTTGAAATTCCACTTGGTTCCAAGTAACTTCGTTCACAAACGAGTGAGTACCAGCAACAGTTTAGAAAAGATCATGTGACATAATTGGGAGGGTTGATCCTACCTCTCCTGGTAACTGGTATTAGACCTTGTGCCTAGGGTAACTATACAAGGAACAAATAATAACAGGGGTAGTATAGAGGAAATCTAACCATGACCCTCTATAGGAGTATAAGAAAAATTTTCATTAAGTGCCTACAGTAAGCCCCACCAAGTAACCCACAACCTAGATTCCTCTCACCATATGGTTGTAGCCGTCATTGTCATGTTGTTTTTTTGTGGGACACTTCCTTAAAATATTTTACCTAAAGTTCAAGAGAAAACAATGGGACTAGGTGGGGTTTGTTTACTAAAAAGAAGATGACTGCAATCAGCACCATTTACCCTAGGATCAACTGCCATGCCAAATCTCTTTCTAGTGGTACTGCACCTTTAACAGTATATAAACAAAATATGTGCTATGTATTTCTGCTCAATCAATAAATATCCTCAATATAAAAGAAATAATTTACAGTGGTTCGTTTACATAATGACTTTTTCCATGAAAAGGAAATTTCATTACCGTATATCTGTAGCTTGTTTCTGACTTTATCCTTGCTCTTACACATACAGGCAGACCCATTTGTGAGCCATATGAAGCATGAAGATAATAATTCATGCAAAATTGCTATCATTCATGTGACCCACAGCATGTTTAATAGCCTAGCGCTTCCTTCCAACCTGCGCTTTTTATGTATTATCTGTACTTCTGCTTATACATTTATTCATGTTTTGTGTAGTTGTGGATTGTTATGTATCTTTGTAAAATGCTGTATTCTTCCTTTCTAGAGTGATATTTAACACCACTGAATGCATAGATTTGCCTTGTATTGAAGGGAAAATATATCTGAGAGACCTCTTCCCCCAAAACCTAGAGATGATAAACATATTATACAAGGGGATGTACTATTTAACTTCCTTCTACCATCCCTCTATACTTCTACTCTTTAGTGGTGGTAGAAAAATTAGACTGCAAGCTCCTCTGTGACATGAACCAGTGTAGATGGAAAATTATCTCTCTGGAGCTATGCAAATAAATGTTACTAGTAATAACCAGGAGACAAAGATTTTTGGAGTGGTCAGTGATGGAAAGCTCCATTTCCCTTTGACTTGGTACAGTGACAATTATACAAATTTGGCAACATTTCCTGTTGTTTTTTAGAATAAAAATGCAACTGAAGGGACATGAAAGATGGAATGTATTTTATGTACATTTAATTGTAATGCAAATCCAAAAAAACCTCAAGCTGCTCAACTGTATGTTAGTCGGGAATAAACCTAATTTATTGCAGAATGGTAAAAAAAACATCACAATGATTTGGGTGACCATGCCCCCTTCATCAGGTGTCATGAAGGGCTGTGGCCATCCAAAATGTGTGATTTTTTTTTTACCATTCTGTAATAAATGGAGTTTATCCATTACTAACATACAGTCAAGCAGCTTGAGTTTTTTTTTTTTTTTTTGTAATTATCTTGAAATTGTGTGGCTTGGTTGGGGCAGGGCTGGTTCTAGTGCTGGACGATGTGGGTGACTGCCCAGGGTGCAATCTATTTGAGGGGCTCTGTTGCCCACATTGTCCACCAGAAACTTACCTCCTCCAGTGTTCCAGCTCCTCCTCTTAGCGCCGCTCCACAATGAGGTAAGTGGAATGCGTCGCATTCCACTTACCTCATTGTGGAGCGGCGCTCAGAGGAGCATTGCAAGAGCGCTGGAGGAGGTGAGTGGGGGATGCCGGGTGGGTGTGCGCCCGAGGGAGGGGTGAGCCGGGGGTGTACACCAGGGGAGCGGTTCTGGCCCTATGGGCACTCTGGTCCAACCTCCCCCCCGGCACACCCCCTGGGTTGGGGCCCTGCTCAGGCTTGCTCCTGCAAACATATATTTTGTCTATAAGGTGCTGTGAGTATTTTTTTTTTATTTAATTGTAATAAAATATTGATCGTCAATTAAGCAATCAAGGGGTTCTATGATCACTAGGGATGTGTGGTTCAGATTTGGATTATCCTGACAAAATCACACACTGCAGATCACAGGCAGGTTCAAATTTTATCAGATTAACTTAAAAAATGCAAACCAATATGAACTGAATCCAAAGCCCATACAATGCTCGATTTTTTTTTGCCTGGATTTCTTACAAACATTATAACCTTTAGAACCTCACTGGCAGTTTCAACCCTCATCTTTAAACCTACTAAAACACAGTAAAACTGCAAAAATAACAGAAATCTTTTCCCCTTGTGGTGCACTCATGTTATACAGCCAGGCTTACATGTATCCTTATCTTTTTTGATGTCTTCTCTTCTGATCCATTTTAGATTTTTTTTTAACCAAATTTTTTTTTTCTTGATTTTTTTTATATTGGACGACAAACAAATGGGGTGAAACAAAAAAAGGGAAGGCATTTTGTCTTTTAATAATTATCTCTATAAAGTTTAGTGTATTTTATTTATAGAGAATATATTGAATAAATTCACTGTTCTTTAAGTTACATTTACAAAGCAGACATTACTAGAGAAGGCAGGTTACTGTAATTCCAACCAGGCTTCTGTTCCTATCTTTAGAAAAGTAAAGATTATGGCATAGATTTCACTGTACATACATTATTTATTATATTTATTCATAATATGCTACATATTTATCCATATGTTGGATTCTGTAGTCACAAGGAGTCTGTAGGGCTGAACATGATCACAGTTCCTTCAGCCAATTTTATTGTTACCTTGCTAATAAAACTGTAAAATGCTTTTTAATCTTCCTTTATTGTTATTCAGCAATGTGTTGCAGATGCTTTCAATGATAGAGGTGTTAATGGTATTTCCACGTGTTGATGCTATAGAAAAGGCAGTTGCTTAGAAAAGGATTTAAGATGAAAATATTCTTTGACCTCTTTCTGCAGATTTATCATTCAATTTATCTTTACATTTTTCCACACTTCTCATTGTCTTTGCCTCTATGCATTATTCTACTGACTGGTAACCTCTGTTAGAGAAACTTCAAGCACAAGCATTCAGGCTAGGTTCACATCTCAATGCATAATATGTTAGTGTGAAATAAAAAAATACGGCTCAATTCAAGCTGATGGTACGTACCTAGTTCCAGTCACACTAGCTTATGATGCGCATACGCTGGGTCCGGAACGTTCACACTGTCGGTGGTAAGTTCAAAAGAAAAATATGCTTGGCATATATTTCCTTTTTTTTTCACACTAGCATATTATACACTAGTGCAGCGTTTCCCAAACGCTGGGTCGC
>WMED01011264.1:0-15349 GCA_019650415.1 Pipa parva | reverse complement strand
GGATTTACATTTTTAAATTTCCACACTTGTTATTTTTGTGCATTGGATTCAGCATACAAAGTTTTCTTGGCCCCTTGGATTCGAGCAACTATATTTCTAAGGGTTGATCACTGCCCCTTAATTTCCGGGCTAATACTACTAGGTTTACCAGTACTTGGGAGAACCTACCCTGGGCTGCGCAGCTTTATAAGGAAGCCAGTTTGTTTTACTTGAACTCTTTTACCAAATTTTACCATGTGAACACTTAAATCTTCTTATTCCACAGCTGCCATGCTCTGCTGTTCCTTACCCATATGGCTCTCTTTGGGACATCCCCAGTGTCCCCATGTCCATTTTGAAAATTGAGAAAAAAAGATTTATGTTCTTGCCCATTAAGTCTTTTTCTTTGTCTTAGGGAACACAAGTTATTAGTACCTTGTTCCTCAAACCTCTTATTTTGTTTTCTATGTTAGTTTGAATTATGCCTTTCCTTCCTCCTCCTATTCAGACAGGCAAAACCAAAAGTTAACGGAAAGTGTCAGTTATAAAAGAAGATTGGGAGGATCCACAATTCAGATCCTTTCAGTGTCCTGCCTCCAGACGGAGAGGGCACCTTTTTACTCTGGTACTTTAACATGCAGTTTATTAATGGATATAACCAGTCCTCCTATTTAATCAATATGTAATCAACCTTTTGCCCCATTTTGCCACTTTCTGTTCATGCATTGTCAGTGCCTTTTATATATTCATTACTCCCTTGTCTCTTCTGAAATGAAAGGGTATGTGTAAGGAAGGAGAGAAGGAAAAGAAAAGTAGGAAATGGAGAATAATAAGCAGAATGTGTATTTAGAAGTGGGAAGTTGGAGAAAAGGGCATTTCATAGCATTGAAGCACTCTGCAATTTTTTATCCAATGTTTTGTGCTCTAAGTAAGTTAACACATCTGTGCTTTTTGGTTGAACCATAAACATTTGGTTTTTGCTCATTTTAATCTGTACATTTTCCCCTAAGGCAATAATTGCTGCACTAGGAGCAGAAAGAAGAAACCGTGTGCTGGCTGGTCTATACATGGGACGGTCAGATACACAACTGGTAGTACGGCAGGCATCTCTACATGTGTGGAAGATTGTAGTCTCAAACACTCCCCGCACTTTACGAGAAATTTTACCCACACTGTTTGCATTACTTTTGGGTTTTCTGGCTAGTACATGTGCAGACAAGCGAACGGTGAGTTTCATTCAAGTTTTATCTGCGATCGCTGCAATAATTAAATGGTAAAACTGTAAAACATGGATTCATACAACAGTTTTAGACCTGTTACAAATCAAAACGAATGCATTAGAAATGTTGTTGTCTGTATATGAAATTAAAATAAAACTGAAAATATTGTTAGTAATGCTTTGGTTGTTTTACTTTTAGTTGTGTCTACAATCTAATGCTAAAAAAGATCAGTGCCATTTAATTTGTCATCTCAGAAATGACAGCGCTCTCTATCTGATATTGAGTAGGATGACCAAATTATATTCCTTTTTGATTTTGTCAAAGAAAGACCTGTTGATACAATTTATAAGTCAAAACAGAGACTCCACAGAGCCATACTTGACCCCAGTCAAGCCAATTGGACTCATGTAGTTAAATTCAGTTCCTACATTTATTGAGACAAAAGTTGACTTGTTGGGTATGTCAGTACCTTTAAGATATTCCATCACTCTCTATTATTTTAAGCTAAAAAGACAATTGTGCCCTAGATATCTTCTAACCTTCCAACAGTTGCTTATGGCTTTAGGTAATAACCCAAAACCTTCCTTTAAAAATGCTTAATTATAAAGGCAACGGCCAATTAAAAAATGTAAGCAAATTAGCTTAATGTTTAAACAACAATGAACCCTTCCTTCTAATTTTTCCAATACATTTTTGAATTTAAAATATATTTAATATAATATACGAACTTGTAAAAGCTTAAGCAACAATGTAGAATAAAAGATCATGTAAGTTATAGTCAATGATAAAGTGTATTATTGTTAATTGTTTTGGTGTTTTCTTATTAGTTTTTCTTTATTACAAAAAAAAAATCTTACTATAAAAAAAAATGCTAAAATGATGTTGTTCTTTTTAAAGATTGCTGCTAGGACGCTTGGTGATCTTGTTCGAAAGCTTGGAGAAAAAATCCTACCTGAGATAATACCGATTTTAGAAGAGGGCCTGAGATCAGATAAGAGTGATGAAAGGCAGGGCGTATGCATTGGATTAAGTGAGATCATGAAGTCCACCAGCAGAGACGCAGTAAGAGTTTAATTTATGCTTTATATAAACTGTCCTAAATAATATCAATTGGAAGATGTTTTTCAACTATTAATTTGACACTTTGCAGAGCTAATATTTTTTTACCTTGCTGTGTTTTAGCACCCTATTAATTTTACTATTTTCATCTTTTAGGTATTGTTTTTCTCTGAGTCTCTTGTTCCAACTGTGAGAAAAGCATTATGTGATCCTCTTGAGGAAGTCAGAGCGGCTGCAGCCAAAACATTTGAGCAGGTGCATTCCACAATTGGCTATCAGGCTCTGGAAGACATTTTACCATACCTGCTTGAGCAGCTGGTAAGTATAATTACACCAGTGATGGGATGTAAAGTGTTAATAAATCCTATAGAAAAAAAAAGAATACATCTCTTTATTGTTTTAAATTATAATGCTTTTTTTTAGGATGATGAAGAAATGTCTGAGTTTGCTCTGGATGGACTTAAGCAAGTTATGGCAGTGAAGAGTCGTGTAGTACTGCCATATCTGGTACCCAAGGTAAGTTCCACTATGACTGGGCCTGTGGAGTGAAGAAATAGAAGACATGTAAAATGTCATTCACATTTGACATGAATGTCTTTGCAGCTGACATGTCCACCTGTAAATACTCGAGTCCTGGCATTCCTTTCATCTGTAGCAGGGGAGGCGTTGACTAAACATTTGAACGTCATCCTTCCTGCTGTGATGTCTGCTTTGAAGGCACATCTAGGAACAGACGAGGAGCAGATGGTAAGTAAGATTACTGTTAATATGATAAATATAAGCAGTGGTGTTATCTAGAGCTGTAATTATGAAACTGCTGGTAATGCTTTTAGTTGTTTTCAGTGCATCTGCCATTCCAATACCAGGTGCTGTGTGGAGTATACACAAACGGTGCATGTTTGCAGTGTAACAGGCAACACAATACAGAAAAAGAAATTGCTTTCTTAGTGTTACTTTACTTATAATAAAAATAAAATGGGGGAGAAAACTCCTTTATTGATCATTATAAAAGCTAAAAACCCTTCACTGCAACGGGCAAAGTGTACAAGCATACTTCTGGTATTTATGTTCCCTGCTACCTTGACAGTTCCAATCAAGACCAAAACAGTGGGTCCCTAACTGCTCCAGACACTCATACAGGGCAAATTAAAGAGGATAGAAAGTTTGGATAAAACATTATTTCTATCTGATATGTACACATATTGAAAGCCAACTTAAACATTCCAATGTAAAAATGATTTTGGGATCAGTAGTACTTGCCTCTTGTTTAAACAATCTTGCTCCTCCTCCCATTCTGTGTACAGACTCTTCCCATGCAGCACCAATAAGCTCTGCCCCTGAGTGACATCACAAACTATACAGAGGGGCAGAATTCCTCCTCTCCCTCTCCTACCTGAAAAGCCTGTTTATAGTCCTAAGCACACGCTGATAAGACCTGTCCGAACGAAAATACGGTGGGCTGTGGAGAGAGGGGTTAGGGAGAGGAGGGGGCGAGGCTAGCTCCATACACAGTAGCTGTTTACACAGAGGAAGCAGCTATAGGGGGATATTGAGCTCTGCTGAGTTAAGAGGTGAGTCAGGAGTTTTTTAATTGATTGTTGCTTGACAGTAGGTAAATAGAGCTTTATTTATATACAGGGTTTACTTATAAGTAAACCCTGTATATAAATTATTAAGTAATAATTTCCTATTACAGCTTAGTCAACACCAGATTAGCGTAATGTTTTTTTCTCTTGATCTTTGCTCCTAAATACTATTATGCTCCTTCTCTGCTGGCAATGCTGCTTCAGAGTCATCATGGAAGTCTCATGGTCTCTACCATAGATGTCATTCCATACGCCTAATTCCATCTGCATTCTCTTCAATAACATATCTTTTGCTGTAGGTGAAGTGGCAGCCTTTTTGCAGAGGATTCCCCTTTTCAGGCTAACTCACATATCTCATACCTTGCTTATTGTAATATATGTATTATATGGTATAACGATAGCTGAAGGGTCATGAATACCACACGAAAAGTCTCTTCCCTTCAGTATCCTCGACTTTCATGCCATTTTCTTAGCCCTATGTCACTGGTCTGGTTTCGTACACCGTCCACCGGTATAAATCCAATCTGACAGTTTCACAGCAGTAGGATGTATAAACCACTGGGGAGGCACCAATTTAGTCTCTCTTACTGAATGGAAAGGTATGGTCTCTAGATTTCAGTCAACTAAATTTCCAGTCTTATCAACACAGAAAACTTCTTAAGTTTGCAGAGACTGGCCCTGGAAAAATGGGAACTCTATCCACCGTTTTTTTCTGCCATCACCAAACAGTGGAGGATCTGTCAAATATAACTCGTGGCTACCCACTCAAATCAAAAGGTTCCTCTGTTTATAACAAGGACACGGGACCCTCTGCCAGATGGCATTGTTGCAATGACATGATGCTGTTGGTCTTGCAAAACTCAGGAGAGGCAGGTGCCCAGCGTTCATTATCACTTTTCAGTGGCCCAAACACCCTTGACCTTTCCACCCTATTCAGAATGACAGATCTTCCTCCCATCCGCTTACTGTTTCACCCATATCCTCTGTCAGGGGCCAATCCTCCATCGTTCCACAATTTTTTACATCTTCACGGCATTGCTTTGAATATGTAATCATAAAAGTTAAAGGTTTTTTAGACTTTGTCATCTCTACTATGGTCAGGGCGAGCAATCCAATATATTCTAGAATCTATCTCAAAACCTGGAACAACTTTTTCAACTGGTGCACTTCTGCTGGAATTAATTCTAGCCAGTTTGATCTCCCCTCTCAGCTATCCTTTCTTTAGACAGGTCTTGAGAAAAGGCTTAGCCTAAATTATTTGAAGAGTCAAACTTTGGCTCTTTCCATCCTGTTTCAGCACAACTTCACTATTTTTGCTGATGTTTGCACCTTTCTGCAAGGCATTGCTTTTATTAGGCCTCCCTTTCACCACCCTGTTCTTCCATGGGATCTTAATTTAGTCCCCTCAGCCATCACAGAATCCTCTTTCAAACCAATTTTCTCTGTGGATCTTTCTTGGTCAATCCAAAAGTGTGTTTTCTTATAGCAAGTACTTCAGCTAGATGGGTTTCAGAAATTGCGGCACTATCCTGTAAACCCCCCTTCCCTCCCCCTTGATTTTCCATGAGAACAAGATGGTGTGGCACATCTCTGAAGGTAGTATTTGGCTTTCATATACTGTCCTTGGTCTCAATTTATAAAGGAAAAGCAGTTTCATTCTCTTCACGCTGTTCAAGCATTAAAGAAATATATTGTGTGGACTCCGGATTTCTGTTCTTCTGATGCCCTTTTTGTCATTCCTTCTGGGGCACGATGCAGCAGCCAGCATCAAAGGCCACTGTAGCTCACTAGATTAAGGAGGGCCTCCTTTATCTATTAGGGCTCATTCTACCAGATCACTAAGGACATCTTGGTTTTTTTGTAATCTGGTGTTTGTGGGCCAGCTCTGTAAGGCGGTTATCTAGTCATATTTGCATATATTTGTAAAATTTTAACTAATTTGCACTCCTGCTTGTGTAGAAGCAACTTAGGGATGCTAGGTCCTTCAGTCCATGGTTCAGGCCTAGTCCTGTGCTGTATGGACCCACCCTACTTGGACTTTCTTAGACTTGCATCAGAATATGGTGATGTGCTGCCCTACATCCAGGAATTTTGTACCACCCTCAAAATAATTTGGTGTGCACCTCTATATCCATGAACACACATTTTGAGACTTACCATTGTTCATGTGTTCCCGATGACATAAGAGAAAATGAGTTATAACCTACCTTTAAATCAGTTTCTCTTGGGGGACACAGGGTTTCCTTCCCTATTTTTTGTCTGTCATGTTTTGCTTCTATTGGAAATTTGCTTTTGTTCATTAATTATACAGTGTGATTATAGAGTGTGCATTTTCCTGTTCAGACTCTGACAAAAGAAACTGAGTGTGTAAAGGGGAGGAGGCAGGAATAAAAGGCAAGTGGGGTAACTTAGATCCTTGCAGTCTCCTATTAGAAGGAATCTTCCACCCACTGTTCCTGTGTTCCCCTATGACTAAGAGAAATAGTTTTAACGGCAAATTATATTATATATCTCATTCTACTACCATCTAATAGTTAAAAAAAAAGACTACTTTCCCATATGGCAGCATTCACAGCAATAACATGGGACCATAGTTAGTTTATGTAGGTGTTTATAACTCACTATAGAAACCAAATAAAAATTTAGAATATTAATAACCTTTAGAATTGTATATGGAGTTGGGGCTTTTATTCAAAATTCTTGTTTGGAAAGCATATTTATTCCACTTACTACTCTTTTTTTTCTTCTCTTTTTATGAAAGGAGCTACTAAACTGTCAGGCTGTCATCCTTTCAGTGGAGGATGATGTTGGTCAGAGGATTGTAATTGAAGATTTACTAGAAGCCACTCGCAGCTCTGATGTGGGAATGCGACAAGCTGCTGCCATTATACTAAACATATTTTGTGCGAAGACCAGAGCAGATTACTCAGCTCATTTACGGAGCCTGGTGTCTGGACTGCTTCGGCTTTTCAATGATAACAATAATGTGGTTTTGAATGAAAGCTGGGATGCACTTAATGCCATTACTAAAGTAAGTTTTCATATTTCAAAATGATCTGGAAAAACTCTTGTGGCAACTATTCAGATCCAGCAGCATTACATAAGCCAACCTGATTATCTTACATATTATTCAGTTTATTTTACTAGGTGAATACCCAGCAGTCATGGTACACATAGGCACAAATGACAAAGTTAGGGGCAGGTGGAAGATCCTTAAAAATTATTTCAGGGAATTGGGAGAAAAGTTTAGACAAAAGACCTAAATGGGGAAGGTGCAGCTTTCTTGGGAGAAAAGATGGCTAGAAAGGTGGAGGAGTGTTTAAACTAGGAATGGGGGGAGGGAAATAACACATGTAGAGGACAAGATAGGGTAAATAAGGAATGGGGAAAAATTAAAGAAACTGGGGTAGAATGGAGGCAGGAGTTAGAATAGTTGATGAGGTCAGGGTTAAAATTAAAAAATAACCAAAATCTGCTTAAGTGTATGATGAAAAATGCTAGAAGCCTAACAAATAAAATGGCTGAACTAGAGTTATTGATGTTTAAAATAAAATATGATATAGTGGGAATAACAGAAACGTGGCTTAATGATAGCTACGATTAGGCAGTAAACCTACAGGGATATACATTGTTCAAAAGAGACCGGAAATACCGGAAAGGGGGAGGAGTTTGCCTATATGTTAAGTCTTGCCTAAAGCCCTTATTAAAGGAAGATATATATGAGAGCAATGACAATGTAGAATCTTTATGGGTAGAATTACATGGGGGGAAAAACAGTAATAAAATACTGATGGGGGTTTGCTATAAGCCATCAAATATAACTGAATCCATAGAAGATTTACTATTAGGACAAATAAATGAGGCAACAAAACACAATTAGGTAGTAATAATGGGGGATTTCAACTTCCCAGATATAAATTGGGAAACAGAAACCTGTAGATTCCATAAAGGAAATAAGTTTTTGTAAATTGCTAAAGATAATTATCTTTCACAACTGGTGCAGATATCAACAAGAGGGATGAAGGGGGAGCCACTAGACTTAATATTTTCTAATAGGCCTGATAGAATAACAAAGGTGCAGGTGGGGGGGCACCTAGGAAATAGTGACCATAATATCATAGAGTTCCAGTTAAGTATTTAATGGGATTTACTGTCATGGGGCCACTAAAACATTTAACTTCAGAAAGGCTAAATTCAGTTATCTTAGAGATGCCCTTACTATCATTGACTGGGACAATATTCTCAATAATAATAAGAGTACAGATGCTAAATGGGATATTTAAAAAAAAAAACTTGACTACTTACTATGAGAGGTACATACCATATGGGAATAAAAGAGTTAGAAATAAAAGAGAGCCTATGTGGATGAATAAAAATGTAATGGGGGGCTATAAATGCCAAAAATAAAGCATTTACTGTGCTAAAACAGGAAGCCAGTATAGAAGCACTACAAAGGTATAGAGTTCAAAATAAATTGTATAAAAAACAAATTAAAGCAGATAAGTTGGAAACTGAAAGACTCATTGCCCAGAAGATTAAAACACACCCAAAAATGTTTAATTACATAAATAATAAAGAGATTAAAACTGATAGTGTTGGCCCCTTAAAAATAATGAGGGGATTATGGTGGAGGCAGATCAGGAGAAAGCCAATTTATTAAACATGTTTTTCTCCACCGTGTTCACAGAGGAAAATGAAATGTCAGGGGAAATGAAGAGAAATAAAGTAAATGCTCCTTTAAATGTTGAATGTATAACCCAAGACGAAGTAGTACATCATCTTAACATGATTAAAATAGATAAATCACCGGGTCCAGATGATATACACCCTAGGTTCTTAAGGGAATTAAGCTCAGTCATAGATAGACCATTATATTTAATATTTAGGGACTCTATAATAACAGGGACTGTTTTAAAGGACTGGTGTGTTGCAAATGTGGTCCCTATATCCAAAAAGGGGTCAAAGTGTGAACCTGAAAACTATAGACCTGTAAGTCTAACTTCTATTGTGAGTAAACTGTTTGAAGGCTTTCTAAGAGTTGCTTTCCTAGAGTATCTTAACATAAAAAATGAATCACTCCATATCAACATGGGTTTAAGAGGAATCAATCCTGCCAAACAAATCTAATTAGCTTCTATGTTGAGATGAGTTATAGACTTGACAAAGGAGAGTCACTGGATGTCATATACCTTGATTTTTTCAAAGCATTTGATACTGTGCCACATGAAATGAGGATGTTTGGACTAGGGGAAAATGTGTGTAGGTGGGTTAGTAACTGGCTCAGTGGTAGGAACCAAAGGGTGGTTATAAATGGTACATACTCTCACTGAGTTACTGTTAATAGTGGGGTACCCCAGGGGTCAGTTTTGGGCCCTCTTCTCTTCAACATATTTATAAATGACCTTGCTGAGGGATTGCATAGTCAAATCTCAATTTTTGCAGATGGTACTAAACTTTGCAAAGTAGTTAGTAAAAAGGAGGAGAGTACTTTATTACAGATGGATCTAGATACATTGGAAGCTTGGGCAGGAAAGTGGCATATGAGGTTTAACACTAATAAATGTAAGGTTATGCATATGTGAAGCAGAAATGCATGTCTAGATTATTTTCTAAACAGGAAAATCCTGGGCAAAACAAACATGGAAAAGGATTTAGAAGTTCTAGTTGACAATAAATGTAACTGTACCAACCAGTGCCAAGCGGCAGCTGGCAAAAGAAATAGGATCATGGGGTGCATCAAAAGGGGTATAGATGCACATGACGAGAACATAACTATAAAGTGGGCTACTAAAATAATTAAAGGAATGAACAATATACAGTACCAAGAAACATGATCAAAACTGGGCTTGTTTAGTCTATAAAAAAGAAGATTAAGGGGAGACCCCTTAACTATGTATAAATATATTAGAGGCCAGTACAGAGATTTCTCCCACAATCTATTTATACCAAGAACTGTAAGTATTATAGGGGGCATCCTCTACGTTTAGAGGAAAGAAAGTTTCTGCATCAACATAGAAGGGGATTTTTTACTGTAAGAACAGTAAGACTATGGAACTTTCTGCCTGAAGAAGTTGTTATAGTTAATTCCATTAAGAGTTCAAAACTCCTAATATGAGGATAATTGGCACTTGCTTCAAGGGTTTTTTGCCTTTCTCTGGATCAACATTGCAGGGAAGTGGACTAGATGGGCTTTTTGTCTTTTTTCAGCCTTTTAAACTATTTTACTGTTGCTGTCCATTAACACTGAAGATTTTTCCAGTTTGTATACATCATAAAGAGAATGGTAATTGCCAAAGGTATTTCTTGTATGGTCACATTCTAACTCCCTGTTGCATCTCAATCCATTGCCTGTTACTTCCATCTGTTCTGTCCTTACCAGTAGGGAAAAAGAAGTGAATTGCTGAATTTAGATAAACTGTTAGCAGTGCAAGCACTGAATTTATATGCCCATAAAAATGTGGATGGGGGAAGTAAATGGTAATTTGCAGTGGCAGAGATAATGGATAGCTACAAAATAATTTTGACACACAGAAGATCATTATGGACAGAGCACCATATCAGTGGGTTAATGGTAATTTTGTACTGAACATGTGAGTGGTTTTCTTTGTAGAAATTGGATGCTGGAAGCCAGCTAATGCTGATTGATGATCTGCATAGAGATATCCGTATGGTGGGTAATGAAGCTAAAGGAGAGCATGTGCCAGGGTTTTGTATTCCGAAGAAGGTAAGTAAAATATAGAAATATCATGCACTTGCTTATAGACAAATGGACATTTTTTTCCCCTCACCCTTCTTTTTGGTACTGAAACTACTAGGGCGTTTCCTCAATTCTGCTTGTGCTAAGGGAAGGTGTTCTTACTGGAAATCCAGAACAGAAGGAAGAAGCAGCTAAGGCTTTAGGCCTAGTGATTAAACTGACTTCTGCTGAAGCTATAAAACCTTCTGTGGTTGGCATCACTGGTCCTTTAATCAGAATTCTTGGAGATCGGTTTAGTTGGAGTGTTAAGGTGGCACTTCTTGAAACACTGAGTCTTCTCTTAGCTAAGGTAAACTTTTTATCTTTTGTCTAATTTTATTTGTAATGTAATGTCAAATTTGCCCTTAGTCATTCAATATTATTTGTTATTCTAGGATTCAAAGTCCTGTTCCTATATCCCAAAATGGAACTATTTTTGTATTGCTGTGTTTTGTGTGTGTGTGTGTGTGTGTGTGTATATATACTGTATATATATATTTATTATTATTATTATTATTATTATTCATTTCATTAGTATATTATTGATTTTGTTTTGCTTTATTCTTTTTCTTTTTTTGCATATAGGTTGGCATTTCTATAAAACCTTTCCTTCCACAACTGCAAACCACATTTACAAAGGCTTTGCAGGATTCTAACCGTGCTGTACGGCTTAAAGCTGCAGATGCTTTGGGAAAGCTCGTTGTCATTCATACCAAAGTAGACCCACTTTTTACTGAACTTCTAAATACTATTCGTATGGGTGAGGACTCTGGAGTCAGGTACCAATCTTTTTATTATCTCTTAAATGAATGCATATGTGTTTATAATGATTTTGTGCATAGTAAATGTCAGGTTTTATTGCAGGGAGACCATGCTTCAGGCTGTGAGATTTTTAATTCGTGGTGGTGGAGAAAAAATGGATGGAACAATTAGGAAAAGCTATGTGACTCTGCTGATTGGGATGCTTGGGCATGATGAGGTAATACATTTTACAGTTGTTTGGTAGTGCTCTATGGCATTCTGCATACTAGAGGAAATGTATATATCATTTAATACTTTTTCATTATTATTATTTAGGAGTGCTAAACTTTGGCTTAATCCCTTATTAAATTGAAAGATCTGTCTGATAGATAAGAACTCCATAAACTTATTGTTGAGATCTGACTCACTATTAACAAGTTATGACCATTACATTGTTCTGTAGCTGCACAAAGCATCCATTGTGCTATTTTATATACATCCCCCCCCCTCAGGCACTCACACACTAAGGTCTGCAGCACACAGTTCTTGATGTCAGCTTTTCATTTTTTTACTTTATTAGGATGCTACTCGCATGGCATCTGCTGGCTGTCTTGGCGAACTTTGTGCTCATCTTCCTGAAGAAGAACTTTCTGCAGTCCTCCAGCAGCACCTTATGGGTTTGTAGGCTTCTTCTGTTTCTGTAGGGTGGTAGAGATTTTGTGGCAGGCTGTAGCTTTAGGTATAAAAAGATCCACAAATCTTGTTTAGAGCTGATTAGAGTTGCTATTTGGAGGCACTGTCCTGACTCAAAAGCAAAGTTTTCAGCAGTAAAGGTCAGTCTAGTTCACAATGTGTCTTTCATGAGTGTAAATTTCACTTTAGTGGGTTTTTTTAGATGACAAACATAGTTATAAATGACCAGCTTTGCATATTTATTGATGTTGCATTTTGTCTTAAAAGACCAGTGACACCAAAAATTGTAAATTTCTCTTTGAATTGGCATGAAATTTTTATTTTTTAAACTTTTTATTGAAACCATTTTGCAATGAGTACAAGTTCTTATTCACAACTGATGGATTGTTATGGAATGTATTTAAAATCAGCATTTGTAAAATGTTATATTTGAAACTGAAAGCCTAATTTCTAAAGCTAAATATCTTACTTTACAATTTTGGAAGCACAAATTGAATATATAGTATCTATAAAAACATTTGAGGAATTGTCATTTTTTTGTGTAAATATACTGTAAAATTACCAGTAGTCAAAAATGAAATCCACAGAAATGTAGCATTGGTAGTTGTAGTACTAGACTCTTCGTATTATAGATATGTCTTTTGTTTAACTGTAGCTGATTTCACTGGAATTGACTGGATGGTCAGACATGGAAGAAGCATGGCACTTTCTGTAGCTATAAATGTGGCATCCAGCAGACTATGCACATCAAAATTCTACAATAGTATTGAGCCAGTGGTCTTCAGTAATGCCACAGCAGATAGGGTAAGGAAAAAAACCTATAGATGTTTAGATTTAAATGTATGTTTTTGAATAAGAGTTTACCAGAGATGATGCTAAAATATAAATACATTCTTGATAATTGTGAAAAAGCTGTCAGAAATGAGCATGAACCTTTGATCTAATTTTAGAGTGTTTGTGTGTTTTCAGCAGTTCTTGCTTTTAGAAGCGAGCTATGGTGTGCTATGCTTTAATTAGAATGTTATAATAGCTATGCTGTTGTGATGTCACAAATTACCAATTATAAGAAATTTTTTTTAAATTTGGGAATTTTACAGGAGTGCACTGTCACATATAAGTAGCCATTCTAATTATTTCTTCTAGATTCCAATAGCAGTGAGTGGAATCCGAGGAATGGGCTTCATCATGAGACATTATGTTGAGTCAGAAGGTGGAAACTTTCCTCCAAAACTCATAACCCTCTTTATAAAGGCAAGTTACAGTTCATGTGTTGTTTTTACAGTGTATTTAAAAAGCCATTTGCCTCCTCGTGGATGGATACATAGTTATTATAAAATCTTTTCTTGTAACAGTGTCTCCAGAACCAGTGCAGCGATATTAAGCTTATAGCAGAGAAGATGATCTGGTGGGCAAACAAAGATCACCTGCCACCTTTAGATCCCCAAGTTATCAAACCACTTCTCAAGGTGCTTTTGGACAATACAAAAGACAAAAACACAAGTGTCCGAGCTTACAGTGACCAGGCTATAGTCAACCTGTTGAAAATGAGGGCAAGCAATGATCTCTTTCAGGTAGGTGAAAATAAATCTGATGGTTAAGATGCTTGTGGTAGTTGTGTTTTTGACATTCAACTAAGCATGTCTATTTTCATTGCAGGATATTACAAAGATACTGGACACTGCAAGTTTAGATATGCTTAATGAATGCTATCGCAGATCTCTTAAGAAGCTTGCAACACAGAGTGATTCTACTGAACAGATTGATGAAACTATTCTAACGTGATGAAGACCATATGGCCATTATTCATTATACCTCTAAACATGATTGTCCTCTTTTCTGAAAATGCACTGCCTATGTAGTGCATGTATAACAGTTAAATCATTGGCTTACTGCTGTTTATTTTTAATTATGAAGAAATCATTAAAAATCTGTTTCTCTACACTAAAATGTAAATGTTTCAGATAATCAAATTATTCCTGAACGCATATTTTATATTCCGCAACATGTTCAAGTGTTCATGAAGTCATTATGTATGACATGTTCAGTTTAATAAGATCTGCTCCATAACTTGTGGGTGTGACACATTTATTAATGGGTAAAGAGAGTGAAACTGGCAACAATTTTAATGTCAGCCATTTTTTTTTTTTACCAATGAAAATGAAAAAAAAAAATGTATTTGGAAAATGGAGATACTAGCAGAAAGTGTTGACATTTATTTTCATTTTTTGTTTTGTCAATGGCCTTTTATTAATGCAATCATCAGACAAGTGATAAGACAGCGGAAACAAAATGGGTATTTGGGTAACAACTGGCAACACCAGTACACTGCTAGTAAATGGGCAAAATGGCCGCAGCTGGGAATGCTTGATAAATTCCACCCATTCCACATAAAAGAAGTTGGTTAGCAGTTTACTAAGAAAAAATTAAAGATTACTTAACATTACAAGAATTTTATGCAACTATCCCTTAATTTCAATTAAAGTTTGCAGGAACTGTAGATGTATGCCAAATTTGTTAACATTCAATGACATGTTCTCTGCTGAACTTGTTAAGTGTTCGTAGTAGGATGGTGCACATTTGCTTTTGTGTATTAACTCATAGTATAAAGATATTATCTTTCTGCATTCTAGCTGCACTAGACTGATCAAAGCTAATTCTACAAATATAAAAGTATTTTATTATGATCCCATTAGTTATAACTCTTATTTCAGCAGGCCCACCTAAAAGACAGCTTTAAACTATACCATCTGAAATCGGACACATTCGTAAAAGAAGAGAGTAAATCCCATTTACATGGCAGCTGGTATTTGCTTTACTTACGAAAATGTATATAGTTTTTAGCTTATTTGTACTGAGTAATGAATAGAGCAATTTAATGCTGACAAATGGTATACCTCACATTAATCTTATAGGTCACCATTCCACTATTTACTATGCACTTTTACAAATACAACCAATACAACAAATTCCCTGCAAAATGTAGAAATCCTCTTCCCTTAAAGATGCATATATAGCATATTTTCTAGTTTGGGGCCAAAATTCTAAAACCAAAGAAAAGAGAGAATTAGTTCTTCAACTGGAAACAAGAGCATTTTCTCTATTTTCATAATACTGTGTGACCTTATATTCAAATGGCAGATCTTTTTGTTTTACACTTTCCACTCCTATTTATGGATTCATAAATGGATTCCTCTTTTTTTTTTTCCCCACAGTGCAGTTCAAGAAACATTTTCCCCTTTGCTGAGGGGGACAAAGGAACAAATAGGTAAAACCTAGCTGTCCCCCAATATCTATGAGCAAAAATGTATTTTTTTTTTTTTTGGTAAAATGTATTT
>WMED01011263.1:0-15350 GCA_019650415.1 Pipa parva | reverse complement strand
GTTATTTATTGATAAGGGGTAATGGTGCGGAGATTGAATGTGCGCACTTCAGGAGTCATATAATGTATATGTCATAGCTGGGAGGGGTTTTACCCTAGAAGTGATATCAGCTACTGTCCAGGAAGTGAATTGGTCTGTGTGATCCAGGGCCTCCACACGGCAGGGTAGAAGGTTCCTGCAGGCAGCTAAAGGTAGTTAAGTTCCATAGATCACTCCTGAGAGTGATAGTTAGCCTTAAGCTACAGAAGGAAATCTATGTTGTGCTAAAGGCAGGGTAACTATGCACTGACCCTATTGAATGCACTAAACAAGTGTATATCTCAAGTTAAGCATGTGAAGATACTGTTTGGTGTGCTGTGTAAATAAACCATTCTGTTATAAATAAGAACTGCTGGCACACTTTATTTTAAAGTATTAAAGGGGCGTATGATCCTGAGAGTCTGAGTGAGCTGTGGGCAAATCCTGACAAGTGGATGCATGTGAATGCGGATAGAGTATTACAGAAGTCTTTAAACAAAACAATGTTATGCTTGCATGCCATCCATGTTTCAGTGGAATAAACATAAAGTAAACAATGATGCAAATTTAGCAACAAGCACAGGGAGTTCTTTGTCTTTTAGATGGTAAATAGGCAGTACAGTTTTAATACAACCCCTGTGTATTGGTTTATACTGAATATACAAGTAGGTGTGTATTGTACAAATGTGTGTACACAGTATATTATTTCTAATACACAATAATAGAACACCTTTTTTCCCCAAATGAAAATAAATACAAAGCAGTTTTTGGACCAGTGAAGAGTGTTGTAGATGTATGCTGTATATTATAAAAACATGAAATTACTTTCACCTGAATTGCTTGATGTAATTGTGAAAGTAATGAATAACCTCTTAGGCCCTTAGCAGGTTTTTGTCTTTTATCATAGTGCCAGGCTCCTCAGTAAAATAGATAGGACACGCTTTTGGTTCTTTGCGAGAAGGCTGCAGATTTCATAGCCGCGGTTACTTAGAACTTGAGACCGTTTTCTGCTTTGATAGACTGGGAGTAATTCTCTCATCACACTATTGAGATCGGTCTTGCTGCCCGTGACGAAGTAAAACTGATGTAAATTATTTGCGCATCAGTTTAAAGGACAGGTCTGTGTAGCTTAGTCAGGCAGAGCAAAGCAGAGTCTGTTTATTTGTCTCGGCTATCACAAGAGTATAGGCTGCCACAAGAGCATGAAAGAATGAGATAGTGATTGAATGCTTTCTGATGACCTGCATGCTGCGCCTGCACAAATTACACAAAGTGAAGGTTGCACAAGTCACCAAAAGCTTGAAAGGCAGATTCATTTTGAGCAGAGAGAAGCTTTTAGTAATTGTGCTCATGACATGGATGCAGTGTTATGGACAGTTGTGTATTTTCTTGCTTTAGTTCTATAACTTATTCAGTAGAAATGCAATGTCTCCAGCAATGTTAAAATAGAAATGTTATGTGTTCACACAGTCTCCTGATTTTGAGTTTGCTATGACACATTTCACTCTATGATTGCTTTTCCAAATATTACAAGACTGAATTTACGTTCCACAAGCTCAATGCTTAGAAATATTCATCTCTACTTTTTTTTTAGATGCAGAATTTACTATTTGTTTTGTTGAAATCATTTCTCTTTAAAGAAAGTGAAGACCAATCAAACAGGAATTATGTGTTTTTCAATTTCCTTTTCCAGTTTCCCTGTAATATGGGATTTTGCAATAGTGAGTGAGTTCATTGTATTCCAGGCTATGATTTATCTGATAAAGCTTCATTTGACTTACAAGATGTAGGCAGCTGAAGCATATTACTGCCAGATATTCATAAATACTGAAATACATGAGGCTGGGATTCAGTGCTGTTTCTTTTTTGTCCTGTTTTCCCAATGTATAGCCATTACCTATGTAAACCACTTGAATATTCTCTGCTCTTATGCTAGTGACAATCAGACAATGCCTTATGACACAAGAGTTTAAAGCCTGTAAAGCTTCTCTATCATCCTTCCAACTTGTTCCCAGAGTTTCAGGAGTTCTGGTCAAACCACCACAGAAAGTCTGGGGCCCTAAAAGTACATTAGTGAAGACAAGTGCAAGTACTTTTCCTAGCTAATGTACAAAAATCACCCTTGGATATTTTTCTGGGCCTCCTGTACACATCATTTAGTTTATCATGTACCCAAGCTTCACATTTCTATATAAATGATGTCATCTGCATCCATTTGGACTGATTTTTCAGTATAATGGATGGAGAAAGCCTGAAAGTGTTGCAGCAGGAACATCTGACATAACTAGTTTAAAGAAAAATTTTGAGTCACTGTCCTGGTACAGTTATTGAAGCTCATTGTGACCTTTCAACTCAAAATGTTTGATCAGGATTTGCTCATTTACACAACCAAATAATTCTTGTGCTGAATGCTTGTGCTAGGCTAGGGGTGGGCAAACCATGGCTCTGGAGCCACATGTAGCTCTTAAGCCTCCTTGTTGTGGGTCCCTTCTGCCTTGATTGTCAAATGAAAAAAAAAAAAGAATAAAGGTTATTTATCAATGTCATTTTGATTTAGGTGTTATTATTTTGTTCTGTTTGTTGTATTCTGATGCTGTAACAGGTAACATTTAAAAAAGATTAAAACTTTTAAAAGTTTCTGAGCTGTTGTGTTTTGCGGCTCCAGACTACTTTCCTTTAGTGGAAGAGTGGGCAAAATGGCTCTTTTAAAATTTCCTGACCCCTGTTCTAGGCTATTTAGTGTAGGTTTTGTAATGCTGTAATTAGGATTTGATTTCATATACACATGCACTATTATGTGTACATAAAAAAAAGACAAGTTTGTATAGTGTTGTTTGCAACTCACTAAGTTCATTGGATGTACTGTACATTATAACAATAGCGATGAATTTGAAAATGATATTCAAGATAACCTACTGTGTTAAAAAATTTTGTTAGTAATTTTATCTCAATGTAAGGTCTAAACAAAATAATCCCATTATGCACTACTTAGAAAGATTTTTTTTTTTTAACTGTTGTTAAAGATTAGCATTAAAGTAAGCGCTTGACTTCTAGGTCAGTTTCTAATTACATTAATTATGTAATTATGACAGATGAACAGAGCTTTAGTTGGTAATTAATGTTACTGGGGAAATGCATTCTAAGGGTTCCACATGGACCTTTCAAATTTTTCTGAGTAATTATATTATTTTTATATTTATTTACTCTAATTGGTTTGTTTACCTTGACAATTTATAATGTTTTTTTCCTTTAGCAGCAACAAAAAACAGCTAGCTGTTAGAAGGCGTACCTCTCAGGTTTGGGTTTATTTGTGTCAATATGTAAAGGCTCTTTGGTTGTCGTGTATTCAGGTAATGTTCTATTTCAGTGACGTTCTTTAAAGACTGCCAGCCATTCACATGGTGATTTGGCCTTTTTCTCTCTATAGGCAGTATTTTCAAGGGTGCCAAGCACTAGCATTATGTCTGTTTTTGCAAAGTACTGTTAGACTCTGACAGGCTGTGCTCATGGACTGCTCAAAGTACAGCAGATGTTAATAGAATATGATGACACCCTCCTTATATATCCCAATAACATTGTGGAAAAGGCTTGGTATGGTGGTCTAGAATATGAAAGAATGGTTCACTTTGTGTACTCAAATTTCAGTGGCATTTTTGATGAATGGAGTAATGCTAAGGATATATGAAACAAGATAACATAAAAAGTAAAACCATCAAAGTAAGCCTGCAAGTCCATGTATTAAAGGCCAGAAGAGTTACTGTATATTTATCTGTATGTATGCAGTATTTCAATGTTTCCAATACATATTTTGATAGTGTGCAGTTCTTGAATTTTTGTTGTTGACTAAGAGTCTACACTGCTCTGGGTCTATTGATATCCTTTTAAATTACTGAAAGGGGTATATTATCGTGTGTTCCATTAACCTTGATTCTTATTGTAGTTTATTGTCCCTTTAAGAGATTATAATAGAAAAGATTAATGATTGTCAATAGAAGTGATTTTTCATTGCAACTGGGAGATTATAGCTATTATTAACCTAATTGTACATCTCTCTGTGCTGTCCTTGATCTTTGTTTAATTATCAGTAAATATCAATAAAAACTTTCTCTACTTTTAGTTTTTATTTTGTAATCAATGTATATTGCATTATATGCTAAATATTTACATCTCTGAATACTTCTCTAACTACTGCAGCTATTGCAATGGAAAGCATTTGCGTCTTTTGATCATAAATGCAGAAAGGAGAATAAATGTGAGCAGCAGAAATTGTGTGAAAATTAACTCACTAATGGGTCTAAAAGTTTTGGTGGAAAAGGGGTTAATATTACACCCTGTAATCATCTTATTTTGAAGGGAAATATGAAAGCAATTTTGATGAATGTAACATGCCTTTGCAAATAGGGCAACTTCATATCGGGCATTATAGGGTTTTTTTAAATGCAGATTGTGTTTACAAGCATTTCTAAGTTCTGACTGTGTAAAATGACATGCATAATTAAATGGTTACTAGTTTCAATTGTAGGAAAAATATTACAAAGGTTTTTTTTCAAATGTATGCACAGCACTATACCTTTTGCTTTAATTTAATTTGCCTTCATTTACTATAAACAATGCATTTTCAAACAGAAACATATTTGCACCATTCCTTCATTCTTCTTGGAACCATTGTGCTAAATGATAACCTTGTTTAACTAGATATTTTGTTTACAGAAAAATACTGAGATTGGACTGAATGTTTTCCCATCAGGAGACTTTATTGTTTATGCAAGTAAAGCTCAAACAAGTTCTAATATTTTCTGTAAATCTGTTGTCCCACCCACAGTTGTTCCAATATGAATATGGGGTGTTTAATCTATGATTTCTGTAAAGATATGAAAGAAATGTACATATAGTTGCAACAAGTCATGGCATCATGCTATCGGCCAAAGAATGGTATGTTTCTTTTTGTAGGCCAATGAGCGACAAACTGGAACCAATACCCAGTGCCACACATGAACAGAAATCCAAATGCTTCCTTTCTGTCTACTACCTAACTACAGAAAGTTTCAGAATGTTCTTGGGTCTTCTAAGTGGCTCACTAAGATGGTAGTATTTATTATTGTACCCAGTGTTTACTTGGGACTAGCTAATTGAGGGTCGCACATCTGTTTGTCTTCACTTCTTTACTCAGACATGGCATTCTGCTTACACTAAGGGGGTAATTCATAAAGCAGTGAAGTGAGCTACGATCCATTCGGCTCACTTCGCTATTAGTAGTATGCGCATGCTGATGTCCTGTACGCGGACATCAGCATGCGCATTAATTCCCGTCTCGGCGAGGCAACTCTTTTGTTCTCACCGAGACGGGAATCCCTTTAATGCGCATGCTGATGTCCGCATACAGGACATCAGCATGCGCATACTACTATTGGCTAAGAGAGCCGAACGGATCGTAGCTCATTTCGCTGCTTGATGAATTACCCCCTTATAAGAGTAGTACTAAGATTAGCATGCATTCAAGTAGGGGGTATCTTGTCAGAGAAAATTTGAAATATAGGTAAATTGATTTTATGTTTTAGCAATACCTTTCTGCCTCCTTAGCAGTTTAATAAAACCTCTACTCCAACACACTCCAGTCTATCTTCTTACAATCAGTACAGAATCTGGAGTTGTCAGTTTGCAATGTCTAAAGCAGCAGTTCTCAACCTGTGGGTCGCAACCCCTTTGGGGATCAAACGATGCTCTCACAGGGGTCGTGAACACGCTGTTGAAGCCGGAAGAGACCGCAGGTCCCTTTATATAGGATTCCTGTGTGGTGACGTTGGGTCCGAACGTCAACACGTGACATGAGACGTGATGACGTCAGCCCAAAACGTCACGCATGTCATTAGGCCAGGGGGGTCGCGGTCTCAACTAGTTTGAGAACCGCTGGTCTAAAGGAATTATGCTTCCATTTTGGCATACCAGATGAAACAGGTCTTGAGCAATCTTGAGCTTCACCCTCATAGTAATTAAAAATATGGAAGCTATGCTGTGTCTGTTTCTGTAAGTGTGTTGCATTGTATAATGCAAAAGCTCCTTTTATTTGCACTGGTTACTGTAAACATTTTGCTGCTTTCTCTTGCTAATTCCCCTTCTAGCTTTTCTGATACTATTTGGTTAGGATGAAGTTAAGTCTCAACAGTGGTATGATTTTCTCGTGTATTATCATTTTAGCAATTGCTTCTGCTATGGAAAAAATATAGATATTATACATATTCATCTAACAAAGACCTCTCTGAACAATCTGTCACAACAAAGGAATAATAATGTAAAGTAAGCAGCAGGTTGTAGACATTCTTTTATCCTTCCTTTTTAATGATACAGAAACAAGAATCCCCAACATAAATAAGGTAGAATTATTTCTTCTCAGCGAACATTTTAGCTATATTTACAAAGGTGACTTGGAAATATTTAAGTGTACAAAACAATACAGAATTCTGGGGAAACCAAAGTGTAATAAAGCCTTTAGGATATGTTGTTACAGGGTTTAGCTAAGATTAGGCTATTCAGCAGCTTTCTCACATTGTGACAGCTACAGAATTTATTTAATAAAATCTTCAAAGCAGTAAAAGCATTTGTACATTTTTGCCTTATATCAGTATTTAAAAAAATCACAGAATACCCACAGGTTAATACTAAAGATTTAGGAAGGCAGATCATTTTATGATGTAGTCACTGCATTCTTTTTGTTTTCTTTTAATTGCTGACTTCACTACTAGCCCCTATACTATAACAGCAGTATACTGCGCTATTCAGCTTGATACTTTATTTACAAAAAAAAGACTCTAAAAGAACTTATTTTAACTGCAATGGGCTTGACCTTTTTCTATCCTAAGCTTTTCACTTTCTTTGGATTAAAAAAAGACACATTGAGGGCTTTGAAGATATGCATGCTATTTCAAATCCCATGGCTAAACAATGCTAGTTTTGACCCTATCCTGAATAAACAAGATTATTTTTTCAAGTTTTAAGAACAGTCAGATATTTTGCTTAGCAGATTGAATGCTTAGCCTGCATTGCTTTGTATGTCCATATTATCGTCAGTGTCTGTTGCCTGATTTGTGTTCCCCGTGGCATAGTTATCCAACATCAAGTTAAATTAAAAGAGAGAAATCATTAGGGTGTAATTTTGCATCAACTGGGGAGCCACATTTTCTTAGTCTGGGATATAACTGACATTATTATGCAGTATAATGGAAACAACAGTATATATGTTTTTATTTCAAGTCATTCTAACCCCTCCTGTTGGGTTACTGGAAGTAGACTAGACATTGTACTTTATAATCCAAATAGTTTAAATCTTGCAATCCAGCGGCTATAACAGTCTTGTTTTTTTATTCTATTCTAGATAATTTTATTTACATGCAATTATTATGTTGTAGATAGCGGATTTTTGTTTATTTGCAATTTGTCATTGATTTTCTTATTTACAGTTTTTGTATTATGTAAATTTTTGCTCCAAACCTCTGTTGTTTGTATTTAACATGTCCTCTGGGTTCCAGGATCTGTTAGCTTAGGAACCAGGCAGTGATTTTTGTAGTACTTGAAGAAAACAAAATGTGCAAATTAAAAATCAAGCTTCAGAACAATTGATTTTGGCTTTGGAGATCTGCATATTGTTCTCAGTCCACAGACTAAGTAATTCTAGGCAACCAAAAACAATGAAGAAAAAAACCAAGGCAAATATTTCAAACATGTTTTAAAATACCACGGTCTCAAACATACCTATATTCATTTGGTTAGGTCATTCACTTGCATAAATGGACTAATGGTAAACAAATAAGGATGTCAGAAAATCTTTTTAAATAAACCCAACTGTATGTTTATTAATAGTTAAAATAACAATACAAATAAATAGTGGAGAAAAATAAATTATTGATAGTAATTAAAATGATTCACTAGCAGGAGCATGGTTGTTGTTCTAGTGCCAATACTTTAAGCACACCATGACATCTATATTCTCACTTGTCAAGAAGTATTGGTAGCTACTTGGTGTAGAAAATTCATCCTGACCTTCCATACGATACAGAATGTATGGATAGAGTGTCAGCACTCACCAGTCTCTCCATTGCCCTCCTTCGATGATTTGGCGTCAGCAGCAAATGCAGTCAGTGTCAACACATATGCACAACTATCGCAGTTGACGTCATCCATCTGCACGCCATTCACCATTGACGTCATCACACAGAAGTGACAATCGCTGTCAATATCACCACGCTACTGCTACCTTCGCATTCCAGCCAACTCTCCTATTTAAACTAAGCAGCTCCTAACCTCTGTGCCTGATTATAGAACTTCTGTTGTTCCTGGGTGTGATTTTGATCTTGATTCTCTGTGTACCTGACCATGACCTTTTTTCTGGATATTGTTTATTCTTTGTCTACCCTGACCTTTTCCTATGGATTCCCAGTTTCTCCCTGACTGCTACCTGCCCTCTCCTCTGCCTGATTTTAGGCTACAGTTACTCCTTCTGTCTGTTTACCTGCTATATCACCAGTGGACAGCAATCCTGAGGACCTTGACTTGGGAGCCTCCCTGCCTTCCTATGGGTGAAGACTAGGAGTTCCTTAGACTCCACGCCCCAGGATTTGCTAGTGCCAAGTCTGCTGTTGTATTTTACAGTACTCTTAGGTGTCCGGCTGCTACCTCCTACTCCTCCCCATCTGCCAAGTCCAGTCTTCCTGACATCGAGCTACTAATTTTGCTTTTACTTCTATGTGGTTCAGTGGGAAGCATCACTAAGCCAAATTTAGTAGTTAGGGTGGTAAGAAGTAAGATGGAGGCTGCCTAAAGACTACACAGATAGTATTCATTTAGATCTACAGAAATTTTCTGTTGGTCTAGCTATGGTAGCCCTGGTGAACTTTTACATCTTAGAAATACTCAAAGTTCACCATTTCTACTATTTTATATTTTAGAGACTCCAATTAGTGTGTTTGGAGCTCCCTCTAGTGACATGTTTTAATGTTTAATTTATTGTATGTTATTTCCAACAGGTAGTGTTATAGTCTGCCTAATAATGATTCAAGTAATTAGGACCCACCCTAGTTAATGTAAGCTGGTATAGTGGGTGGGCCCTGGGTCTTCGACTGCATAGTGTTGCAGAAGCAACACCTCCACCCTCCTGGTGGAGGAATCTTCACAAGGAACTTTATTTAAGTCTAGCTTATTTTAGTGTGTGATGGTGAGCAGTATAGACTATTTACTCAAGTAGTATTACACCCCACTAGGAGCCTTAGTGGCCTAGGGGGCCTAAGTGTATTTCTATAAAGGGGAGAATCCACAGCTCAGGGTTCATCAGTGGTAGGCTTATGGACCAGAGATTAGCATTACGGAAGAATGAATCCCTGAGGAGTTCCATCCAGTGAATTGGGACCACCCAGAACCCTCCTAGGAGTCACATTTGTGCTGATGTAACATCTGATCCACTGGAGGTAACTATATGATTGCTTAGACTGCAGTTAGAAAGGTATCTCTTACTATAATGATAAACTATATCTCTCTACTCTGTTATCATTTAATGTTATAATAAAAGCGTGTCTGTTTTAAGCAAGGACCGCTGCATCTGTCTTATTGAAATTAACTCTAATGCACCACACTTACTAATATATTGTGTTGTATGCCTACCCCAATATGTAAGTGGGGCCTGCTTCCCTGAGGTTCTCAGTTAGCCTGGGTATATATGAAATGTTGCTATATACCCTTAACTATAGTGCTATACTGTGTAGTATAGTTATTAGTGCTTAGTTATTGCTTTAAATCCCAATCCAAATGACCACTGGCTACTTAGCTGTCCCATGAAGGTAAGTCACTTATTTGAAAACAGTACAGATAAATATTGCACTGGCAGGACTTTCGCAGATATGAATGTGATAGAAAGTATTGTTATTACTAATTAATTGTATTATTAACTTAGTTTATAGCAATACTAATGCAAACTGAGGGAACACGTAGTAGCAACAATACAAAAATTATCCCACAAAGAGGGACCATCAAAGGTTGTCACACCAGAATAGAAAAGAACAACAGTTAACAAGTAGAGAAAAGACAACTCACAATGGAATGCACTCCAAAAATTCTTTATTAGAAATAAATCGCTATACATAATCAATGAAAACCCACATTAAAAACATAAAAAAAGTAAATGGGTACAAATAAAATGCAACACGAAACCGCAAACCCGTAAGACACCCTTTAATCTAGATTAACTATTACCAAATAGTGCTAAAATGTTTATTTTGCAACGATAACAAATCCCTTGTAAACTCAGTCAAACCTGTGCAATCCAAGTCAGGAATGGGTGGCTTCAAAGTCAGTGGTACCAAATAAACAAATGCATTTCGCTGCTGCATGATATACCAATGACTTGCAGCGGCAAAACACATCTGTTTTTCCAGTATACTGAATAAGCTAGTAGATAAAGTGTAGTTGTGCTACAACCCCTTCTCTCTTGTTTGTACCACATTTAGAAGGAAAGCACCAGGAAACTCATCATGGTAAAAGTAAGCACAAATGGTACAAGTGTCGAGAAAGCTCTGATTCACCTACAAAAAAAAATAAAACCTAGTACCTACAAGGTGCTTACCTGTGGAATGAATATGCTCAGTCCTTGTTGGGTGATCTGAAATCAGCAGCTAAGCTCACCTATTGATTTTTAGGTGCTTTGTTTTCTGGTCTGTCTGACCAATCAGGAAGCCAAGCTGCTGTTTTAGTCAGAAGCTCTGCTGGATCCCCACTCTGTGCCCATGCTTGTTTTCTTTGACAGGAAAGCCAGTGGGAGGCTTATTACTGAAGCATAAGACATAATTTTATTAGTTAACTTATTCTCAATAAAAGTGTGTCTTATGGCCTAGAAATATTGTACTTTGTCCTGTTCGTATTGTATCAACCTGCTTAAGATGTTTCGTTCACTGATAAATTATCATAAAACTTAGACAATTATAACATTTGTTCTGCAACAATGAGAATTTCTAAGAAAATAATGCACTAATAATCAGAGACCCAAATACAGTAGATGACACATTTAAGAAATCATTATGTGAGTATTTAGCGTGTAATATAAATATGTAGCTTGCCACCCATTATAAGCAAACAGTTTTATAATTTGCTTCATTAACATTCTTGTTAAGGGGTTAATGCAAAAAGCACCAGATTAGATGCAAAGGAGCATAAATGAAACTGCTAGAAAATAAATTCTGCCTTTTTTTTCATGCTCTGTGAAAACAAATCTACACGTTTGGATAATTTAGATGAGGATCACTGTGTTTCTCCTTGTAAAACATTCAAATTCAGCATCCGGTTTATCTAACGTTGTGAGGATGCATCAGGAACTGAGTACCTTAAGGCATTAAGCACATAGTTAGAATATAGGAAGTTGAATATCATTTTAATTGGTTAATTTCCAGATGTACTCAAGCTGAAATATAATTTTAATAGAAACACACAGAATTCCAATAGGACTAGGAATTGGTAGATTTATTTTGATAAATGTTTATAGGGCCTGTCTCTAATAAGGCTACAAAGAAGGAAGATGCATGCTCAATTAATTATGCTGCCCTATAATTGGGTTCAATGTTGAGGTGGTTTACAGAGAAGGTTCTGAATAAGCCTGGAATCCCAGTTCCCATGCCAACCACATAATTATGCATGATAACTGTGCTGATTGTTAGGAGGGAGTGGAAAGGATGTTGCTTTAACTGTGCCTCTTAGAACTGATGATTTAATGTCAGAAATGAACAAAAAGAGCAGATGTAATACTACTTTACAGTTTGTATCCTAAAATTCTCTAAACAGTGATTTTCTTTTACTGAAGCATTGAGAAGACCAGAACCAAGGAACAGAGATCCTGCTCTGTCTTACACAAATCTGTGAAAGGAAAATAGACATGGACCAAATTGACAGCGTGAAAGATACATTCTCTGAAAGGCTGTTACAGTAGGGAACATTTGATGTGTGGAGACTCTTTATGCAGCTATTTCAGCTGCTGTCTCAGGTATTCTACATTTATTCCACCGGGCACCTGTCAGCTTCTTAAAAAGAATTTTATTGCATCAGTATAACAGAGTATACAACATTGCATACAAATAATAGCTAAATCTATGTAAATAAGAAATACAATAAACTTATTTGGTCAGAGAAGTATGCATACTGTCACAAGTAACACTTTGTCCCTTCTCTTTAGTAATGTGGCATGAGAAAAATAAATCACTGTGAAGGAAAGAATGTCCTATCCTGTCAGTAGGCTCTTCTTTGAGTGCTTAAAGTAGAACTCCTATGGTATAGTGATATATAATCAATGTTGTGATTGGTTAAATTTCTGTCAGTCAGAGATCAAATCTACCATTAAACCTCCAGAACCTGCTAACTATGCATGTCCATTGGTGCAGGGGAGGTGTCCTTTCTCTGCATGCTGCTTTAATCACTGCCCATTTGAGATGACACAAATATTTTTTGAAAATAATATTTTAAAATCAGTCTGCAAATGACATTAATTTATGTCCTGAAATTTATTATTACATGGTTATTTAGGTTTTTATATTTATATGAAATAAAGAGATGTCTTGTGATGAATCATGAAGGAGTTCATGTAGCTATCTAGCAAGTCTTTTTGTATTTAAGATGTATAAATCCTGTTGTATCTGTTACAAGAATAATTATTACTGAAAAGATTTTTCTAGTTATTTATCATCATTTCTGTAAATATGTGTTTTCATAAGTTACCTTTTAGTTTCCTTCCCCCAAATTCCAATTGTGACCTCTAGTTCTAGCACTCTTCCACTTTTGGAAATGGTTTCTTTTTGAATCTAGTTCATCTCCCCCAATATATTTTAATGTTTCTGTAGTATAACCCCTTTTCCTCCTCTCATCTAATTTGTACACTTCAAAGCCCATCTGGATAGGTTTTGTTTTTAAGGTTGCACACCATTTTAATTGCTTTCCACTGAAAATTTTCTTAATGTCTTCTGTAAACAGAGTCTCCATAATTGAACATAATGTTCGAGGTGAGGTCTCACAAGTATCCTGTGGAGTATCAGTGCTACTTTTGTATATCTATTTCCAATTTATCTTTACAAACAGCTCAGTATTTAGTTTTTTCCCTCTGGTTTTCTACATTTCTTGCTTACTTTTACCAATCCATTTTCTCTGCAAACATGCAAAAATTTCTCATAAATGCCATTTTTAAAACACACACTAGTCCATTAGACATCAATGCATTCAATAATCATTTTCAAGATTCACTCATATGGGGCAGTTTGGTAGTTTCTAACCATGTTGACCAGCCAAACCTACCTCCCTGGACATGAAATGACTGCAGGGTCAGCAACTAATTGGCTGCCTTACTCTGTGTAGATAATCTTAGTCACACTAGAAGCCATGTGGGTTCCTTTTATAAAATTGTCCAGTTTGGCCATTGTGCCTGAAGAATATTGCCAAAAGTTGATTGTTCAGCAGCCCCATCTGTGGATGAGAAGCTTGGAGTTTATTAGAGTTTTGTATAAATAGTACTATTACAGTAGTACTGAAGCTCATTGCTATGGTATGGGTATTTTCTTTGTATATCAATCACTGTCCTCTAGTTGCTCCACATTAAAAGGCAGCTGTAGACAGCATCTTTTTTTGAATATTTTTCTGTTTTCAATATCTGGTAAGATGGAACTTTTTTTGTCTTGTGAACAATATTGTAACCACAATAGAGGAATCATTTTGTTATTAAGCTGTGTATACTCTAATACAGACCTGGGCATTGTATGGCACGCTGGCCACATCTGGCCCTCTTATGATCTCTGACCGGCCTGCATGAGTCTGCGAAAATGGGGGGGCATGGCCATAAGTGCTGGCAAGTTAAGTATATTACTCTGGCCCTCTAACACCATTCCAGTTTCTCATGTGGCCCCATGGGAAAATTAATTGCCCACCCCTGCTCTAATAGGTAACATGTACAGATGCAGAACATGTATTGTTCAATAATATTGTGCTGTAATATGCATATGTTCATTTTAGGGCATTTTCTATGTATTAGAATTAAACCTCCTTGTCTCTGTATAGAGGCTGTTATGTAACTGCACACTTTTTCATAATTAATGAGTTCACAATTGTTCACTGATTCGTATAAATAGATGACTACACATAGGGGTTTATTGGCTAAAGTCCAAATTGTTGCATAAAGGTGTGAATTTGACAGCTAAAGACAGTCACAATACACTGGTACTGTTGCAGTTGTGACTTTACTTCATTATGGAAATATTGTTGCAGTCACGACTTTACTATGGGAGTATTATCGTGGTCATGATTTTAAAATTGTCGCAGACTTGCTATGGGAATCCGCTGTTTGATAATTCAACAGTGGAATTCTCACTTTAGACAATTTTTGTTTTTTGACTTTTGAGGAAGGATGAATGCAGCTCAAAGCTGTTGATCTGTACACTGCCTTAACAGATTTGGGATTAGTCCCTTTTGCACTCACTGTGTGGCATGGCCTTCCTATGTGGATTTGCTGGCTCAAGGAACAAGATAACTTAAAACAAATAAACAAGATGCGCTATATAAATATAATACAAAAATGTTGAGTTTAGGAAACCTATTAAAATATTACTATATATTACCGTTAATTTACTAAGCAGCAAAGTAGAGTTCCCATTACTGATTAAGCAGTTTGCAACCATTTGTAATAAAGCAAATATATGGAACTATTCTCCCACTTCTGGGCAACAGATATGGGGTGAAGCCATTACATATTACATTTACTTGGTAACAGTCATGCAGTTTCCTTTGTTTTTCTTGTGGGCCATTCAATATTTAATTATCACATTTCTTTTACTTATGAATATTATATATTTTTACACTCACTGGTAGACTGTTGAAACATTAGGACTGAAAACCTTTTCTATCACATTATAGTTATGGTCACTTACTTCAGTCTTGCTAGTTAGCAGATAATTGTGTGCTGTTATACTGTATGTTGATTTTGCTTGCTAAATGAACATGAATCATCACAATATTTCGACCTTTCAGTGTGTGGTATACAAAGACCTATTAATGTTGAGGCACGTTTTATTATAGCTTTAATAGTCTCCATTAATATTAAATTGTTTATAACATTGTTATCACTCATATTTAATAGAGGTTTAATCGAGTGACTCATCCTTAAAGAAGTAAATACATCCTATAGGAACAGGTTTATGTAGGTAAAAAAGTGTTATATATCTATTTTTAATAGGAATCAGTTAAAGAATTGTTGTTTTTAACTATTGCTATAGGTCAGTGGTGGGCAAACTTATTAGCCAACTGAGCCAAATATCAAGAGTAAGTCG
>WMED01011262.1:0-15351 GCA_019650415.1 Pipa parva | reverse complement strand
TTGTGCATTTTCCAAAAAGCCTTCTGGTGGTTGGATGATATAAGGACATGAGAAAGGGTGCCTAGTCATGTAGACTTTATCCAATCACAAGATCAGTGAAAACACTGTCAGCAAAATAGATTTTCAGGTGACTAGATTGAAAGAACATAGGTTTGCATTACTCAAGGAACTGCCTTAGTAGCTGGTAATAAATATTAGGCTTACACAAGCCTTTGGCACAGCTGAAATCATTTCATCATGGAGCGCCACAGATTCCTTCATTCACTTATCATGGCCCAGATGTATTCACTCATTTATCTTCCGAGAGCTTTCCTGGAGCCGGTGGTGTAACTAGAGACTGATGGACCCCAGTGCAAATTTTCAGCTGGAATTCTGTTCATTCCAGCCACTGAAGTCCTCAATCACCACTATGTTTTAAAGGATCAGTCACACCAAAAAATTTTTACAAAACTCTGAAATATAGAAAAATAACGATGTATGATCTATTTTATTAGCATCCAGTAATGTTTAAAACTCTGCTTATATCTTCAATGCTTCCCAGAGAAGAGGGACATCACTGTTATTCTGACACTGGACCCTATACATCAGTAGTCACACATTGTTGGATCCGGGGAAAAAGGGAACTATAGTGCCAATCTTTCAAAAAGTCTTTACATTATTAGTTATAGTTATGGGGATATCTTAAGTACACAGGGGTATATACAAATATATTTCATGTATACTTTGTCTTTCTTCCTTCTTTTCCCTATGGAAAATGTTTAAAACATCCTTATACATTATATTAACCTCCAAGGAAGGTAAATAGTGGAGCACAGTTGTTATTTGGGTGGTTGTTAATATTGTGCCAAAAGCATTAAATCAATAAGAAGCCTGGAGAATGAGAGTCTAGTCTACATGAACCTGCTTCTGGTCAAAGGCTCAACCCATTTTCTACCAGACAAGTTCATGGTTAGATGTTCAGGGAAACCATAGGAATTTCATTTGAGGTAAGATTCTGGTAAATTAGCAATAAAATAAAAAATGTTCTCCTATGAAGTAGCTTAAGGTTTTATCCTGAGATACAAGTTGCCTAGAATTAAAGAACATGACTTAGTGTTCTGGCCAAGAATGCACTTCAAGGTTTAAAAATATTAATTGCTTTTACAAAGGTGTAATTGATACATTTCTGAGCTTTTTTTTTTTTTTTTTTAGAATCCAGCAAATGTAAACAGAAAAAAGTAAGCTAGAGGCATGACCCTACAAACAGGATATTTTCACAAGTCCCCAGAGAATATTAGATTCATTTCAACGTTCATTGGCAAAAGCAGCTTTCTAAATCTAAATCTCTAAATTGTAAGCAGTGCTGTACAATTCAGCAATAAAAATAAATCGCAGACATGGGAAAAGTGCAATACACAATATAACTTGCATAAAATCACTTGGATGGAGATCCCTGCCCAATAGAGCTAACAATCTAAGTGGGAGGAATCTTACATATACAGATAGCAGGGTAACAAGAGCTGTATCAATGTGCAGAGGGGCACTGGTCTATAAATACATAAATAGATAATAAATAAATAAAGATATATATATATATATATATATATTAAACATAAATTGTTAATTAAGGATACAATACAATATTTACAAAAAAAAATCAGTGGTAGGGCTCTATAACGTAGGATTTTAGTTTGGTTTTAAAATTACTGATACATATGATCAATGATACGTATACATGAATTTAAAGGCTATAGGAGATTTTTTTTCAGATTATATTAGTTTATCCCATTCATTAAGGGCATCCTTAAATTGATTAATGCTCGGCTACCTGTCAGTCTGAAGGCAGTATACATAGTTGTAGAAAGATTCTAGAATCTACACAAAATCAAAGGTTGTTATTAAGTTAGGAAAGAAAGCAGAGGAAAACCACTTACAATGGACTTCATTTCTATAGAAATCTGTTAATAAATGTTCCACTGTCATATCAGACAGAATACCATCTTTCACATCCACATATATTCAAAGAATCTAATCTAGTGGTAGAGAAGACAATTGGGGGGAATTCACTATTGTGCAAAGTGAGCTCCGAACCCTTTGGCTCACTTCGCACAGACTGATATGCTCTCGCTGATGTCCTGCACGCGGACATCAGCGAGCGCTAAATTCCAGTCTTGGCGAGGCGACTTTTTTGGTCTTGCCGAGACTGGAATCCCTTTAAAGCGTTCGCGGATGTCCACGTGCCGGACATCAGCGAGCGCATATCAGTCTGAGCGAAGTGAGCCGAAGGATTAGGAGCTCACATCGCACAATCGTGAATTAACATGTTCCTGTGTCCTCAATTAGATATTGTCATTACACATAAAAGATGAGTGAGAATCTAGTGCCCTAGATGTAAATGGGACTATGGTTTAGGAAAAATGATATCATATTTACATAAAACTAATGGACGCTGCGAATCATTAAAATGGGCGATATTGATCAAAGTCGAATAACAATTTGACAGGTATTTCTATATCGAATTTCTACTAAATATGGCAAGAATATCGATATAGCAGATATTGGTATTTATTAAGCCCCTTGCAACAAATTTTGCAGCCAAAATATATTCGCCAGATTGAGGATGGCGAAAATCTATTATTCTCTATGGGAGATGGTTGCGCAAATTTTTCTTATTGCCAAAATTTTCCATGATGGGAAAAAAATAAGTTGCTGGTATTGAAAACAGTCACAGTCGAAAAGGCATTTTCATTGAAAGCAATTTAAAATGCAGTGGATTTAACGATTTGACAATTTTCGATATCAACCTTTTTTCAGTTGCAAAAAATTTTAGTCGCCACTTCATAAATTAGTAACATATCAAAAAATGACTTGAGTAAGAAAAAATGTCGAAAATGCGCTGAAAAGCAGCGACTAAAATCGAATAGTGGTAAATAGATGAAAAGAAAAACCTTAATAAATATCCAATATTAATGGGTAGATTTAAGATATAACAGCTTTAATAAGTTATTAATTAAGTTCAAGGTCTATTTAGGGAAATAAAGACCTAGGTTTGGGTGGAACGATGGGGTCGGTTTTAAAAACATAGTTCCAATTTTAGATCCTAAAAGCACCAGGATTAGACAGGACTCATACGATATGGAACCATGTTTTAAGCTCTGAAAGAAATCATCCTAGAACTGTTGCACTACATAAGTTTACTAGCAGAATGTCAAGCTACTTCCTAGGAAAAATGAGCAATACTTGTTACATACTTATACCTGCGTCTCATTAGCTGCATTTGCCAGACAGAGAGAAAGATTAAAGTGGATAAATTAAATGCAAAGACTAAAACATACTGTAAGTAAAGATTAAAAAAAAAAAAGAGTATTAGAAAATAGCTAATGTGGATCTTAAGGAATGAATTAAAGGTGTTATTATTAGTGTTGATCGATACTATTGAGTTTCGATTAAATCTGCACGAATTTTTAAGTAATCGGTGTACCTCGATGACTCGATGATTTCCGGAAGTAATCATGAAGGAAATCGTCATCGAGTGTTTCCGCTTCTTTACTAGCTGTCTCAGTGCTGCCGCAGCTTTTCAACTGAGAGGAGAGAGAGAGCTAAACTGCTCCCTTACATCCCCGCTCCTCCTCACACAGATGATGCTGAGCATCTCTCTCTCTGCCTCCACTACCTTCCCACCCCCTCCCCTTGTGTCTCAGCCACAGCAAATCTCTGGGGGGTTGCACATGCGCAGTAATCCCAGCACTGAGGTGCATCTCTGCTCACACCCCCTGCCTGACCGCACGGAGCAGCAGAGCAGCGCCTCCCCAACCATGACGTCCTCCTGTACTCAGTGCATGGAGTCTGGGATGGAAAGGGACCGGCCTGAAGGGGGCGGGGCCTCACTCATCTGTCCCGGTTACAGTCCAGGGAGTCCGAAGACACAGGAGAACTCACCGGCACCCATCTCCCCGGACACCCCATCCACAGACTGCTGACTTGTGGGCTTCCTCACAAATACGACCTGCTGGGGACCAACAAGCTCAAAGCAGAGGTGAGTGTGAGAGAGAGAGAGAGAGACCAGCGGCACAGGTGCTAATTACGATAATCGTTATCGGATGCCGATTATCGAACCGATGATTTAAAAAATCGATTATTGGTCCGATAACGATTATTGTTATCATCGCTCATCACTAGTTATTATATAATAAATATGTAATTGTTTAAAGGAAAGATAATCTTTGTTATATTGAAGTTTACATTATTACCTGGAAGGACTTTACAGAAGCTTAATACTTTTTCCAGTTATCATAAGAAATCTCTGCTTTTATTAGAAATCTTACATCTCAATTAAATGGTTCACAGAATGTTGCTGCAGTCCCACTAAACATGTACAGTATGTTTTACAGACTCAAGGGTGACAGTATCTATTTGGCTGAAAGGGTAACATGGGGTAGCAAGATATGACATATGTGGGTGTAACGAACAAAAGACCCACTTACACCAAGGAACTGAAATGTTGTTAAAGAGGTCTGGTTTCATATTAATACAAGACAAGTTATGACATTGATATTGTGTAACCCTTTTGAATCTTTCTTGACTTTTCTTTTGAGCCTCTTAAGTGAGGTCAACATCATAATTTAAGATCCTCCGGGTTACATGTTTGTGTCAGAGCATTTTGAAAAGGACAGGTTGCGGGTGTTCCAAGCATGAAGTTGTAGTGGTGGTTCAGGGAACTACAACAAGTGAAATGGTAACAATGTCATTGTTACTTAAGGTTCATTGATGAAAATCCCAATCAGTGAATACTACACCTTATGACTTACAGGACTGAAACGATCTTCTGATAACCACTTGCTTCCAGATGACATAGAACACCTTCGGTGGTCTTGTAGTATACATGCTTTGATGGGTCAGGGCTGTTCTTTGGCACTAAGGGAGCTACACAAATATTAGGCAGGCGTTTGTTGGGTGTATGCATTGCAAATGTTAACTATAAATTTTTTAATTTTTAGCAACCATTTTTTTTTTATTTGTCGAAGTTTATGCTGTCTAACATCTCAAGCAAGTAAAAGAGAGTTGATATCCAAATGTGTTTAGTCTGGAGTCAAATGGAAATGGAATACACACAGCAAGGTCCAGAAACCACAGAGGATTTTGGGTAATGTGATGTAGGGAATAGGAAGTTAGGAGTGTTATACACGTAACAGCTCTAAAAGTAGGTTCCACCATCTTATTTCATAGATGGACATGATAAAATTTTGAACAAATTTGTTAGAATTTTATCACTTCTGCATGACTACTAAAGAGTATTGGGAAAAATTAATTAATTTGGAAAACTGGAAGTATTCTTCAGCTAAATACTTTGCCATGTTGAGTTGGGCTGGTTGTTTTTGTTTGTATTTCATAGCTCCACATGTTATCGAAGATTTACACACATTTAAACATAAAAAATGCCACATTTACTTAGTCTAGTCTTCAGCTGAACAACTAGTAAAATATATCATGCAGATCTCATTTTTTTTTTAACAATTATTTAGCTTAAGAGCTACTATAAACCTTCCTCTTCCCACCACCAATTAAACCAGGAAATGGAACTGTCCAAGTATATTGCCTTTTGGTCTAAGTTGTGTTCCAGCATCATTAATGTTAATAATCTATAATAATAAGGTTTGGATAATCAGACTTTAAAACCTTTCATGAAGTCATAGCATATAAATCTTTGCTCAGACAATAGAAGCACGTGATTTTCAAACAAGAAACAGATATTTGTACATATTCCAGTCTTTTGTGGAAATACTTTGCAAGCAAAGCATGGTTTTGATTAAACAAAAATGTATGTGGGCTCTAGCAAAGAGGGTAATATATATATATATACCAAATTTATGTTTCTTTCTCCACAATCTATTAAAGGTGTTTGTGTACAAATTACAACTCATCTTAGAATGTGCATATATAAAGTGTGTTTTAAGCTACAAAACAAAAATTTCCAGCTTGAATTGGAAAACAAAAACAGAATCAGTCAATTAATAAAATTTAATTTCATAGTAAGGAATTTTCATCTTTTGCTTCACAAAGCTGGCTTAGGTTCCTTCGCTGTCATCTTGATCAATAACATCAGAAACACTTTTCACTACAGTTATATTCTTTTTGATCTCATTGTACCTTTAATTAAAATGGTCCATGGCCTTCCTTCTATTCAGAATAGTGATGAGAGTAAAATTATTGAAATGTTATTTTGGAGAACTGCTTTGTTTACAATCTGGTCAATATAATTGGATAAAAAGACTAAATAAAGGGTTGTATATAAAGAAGGGTGACTATTAACATTATTGTGAGCTTGAATGGGCAACAATATTGATATTAAAAATGTTGTTTAAAGTATTTCCATCTCAAAAATGGTAAACAGATTTAAGGCAAATGTCACATGAAGCAATTTGTCTAGATGGGGACAAACCACTTTGCACCATTCTCATTAAAATAATTGTAAACAGCTCAAAAATACAGCCACAGGCGTGTATTAGCGCTAAGCATTGTTTTTCAGTGGGAAGGAATCCAAGTTGGTTTGTCACTGAGGAATTTCCAGTGTGGAAAAAAAGTATCATTTTTATTAAATTTAGATATTTTGAAAGCAGATTGTGGTAAAAAAAAAAATGTAATTTGTGAAGATTATATTTAAATAGTGCTAAACTAATGCTAAGGTTAATGATATTAGCTCTTTGTTACACTACAAAACAATTTCTATTGGTTGAGTGGACTGAGTCAGGTGAATTGTCAAAGGCAGATCAGAAAGTGTTTCCAGTAGGCAGAAGTTATTAAATACCAAAAGTGGTTCAAGGAAGGACAACCAGTTAACTGGAAACTGGGTAAAAGATACTTCAATTTAATTCATGGAGGCCCCACCTCACACAACTAATAGGACATAAAGGATATGCTGCTAGCCTCTTGTTTCCAGAAGACATAGGACACCATCAGAGGACTTATGGAGTTCATGCCACAGGAAGTATCAGCTGTATTAGTGGCACAAATGGAACCAAACAAATTTAGGCATGTGGTTTTAATAATATGGTTGATTATTATATGTTTATAAATGTAGATGTACACTCAAAATTCATCCTTTACTTTTACAAATCACAGGATGGAGGGAGCTATCTAAACCAGGTGATGCATTAAATATGCATACTGTGATGTCCCTTTCACAGGAACATATTAAGGTTATCTTGGGAAAAATTTAATAAACTTAAAAAAGATCTGATTTTGTCTTTTCAAATTTATTCCCGTGAGATCTCAACTTTTTCTCGCTGTGAATATCGATCTTTTTTTTTTTATCGATATTTACCAATAGAAACTTTCGATCAAGTTTTTCTATCAGATTTTTACTAATGTAAAGTAAAATGTATTTACTAATGTAAAGTATGGCTGCTTTTTCAGTGAAAAATGTGATCGAAAAACTCAATCGAAAACAATAAATATTTATTTAAAAAAATGATCCTGATTTACCGCGAGAAACAGCCAAGATGTCACTGGAATAAACTCGAAATGAAGAAATCGGGTCTTTTCAAGTTTATTAAATTTCACTAATATATGTGTTGTATCTAGTCTTCTGATTCAATCCAAACTGTAATTAGCTAAAAAGTTAATGTTTCCATTTTCTAATTAAATAGTGCCTAAATTCCACATTAAAGTTCATTTATTTGGCTAGTTTAAAAATATGGCTCTTTCACAATTTTCAGTTTGGAAAACAAAGCTGTTAAAGTAAATTTAGGTTTAGTAAATGATAAACTTCATGGTTTAGTTGTGAAATAAAATAATTGATGTTGTGTTTAATATATTTATGTCACAAAGTTATTTCAGAGATTTATTTTAAGTGTAGGGGTTGGGTAAAACTGGTCTTTCGGTAATGCTTAGAATTAGAAGCATAAAACTGTATTTGGGAACCTATTACTGAAGTTTATGGGCCTCATTCTAAGAAGTCCAAATAGTTGGGTAGAGCTTTGTATTCACATCTATTAGCTACTTCCCCATGTTCACTTATTGAGCAAACTCTACAAAGTGGTGAATCTCCAACAAATTCGGGCAACTACAATAGTTACAATCTTACAGAGTTCTTTGCATCACTTTGCATGTGACTGCACAGGTACTTCTACTATTGACTAAGTGGAGGAGTGGTGCGAAGGTGCGAATGCGACTAGGTGAACTGCTCTGAATTCATCTGTTTGACGTTTTTGCCACTTCAGACTGGTGAACAGTGAGGCTGATGGCAGGGCTCCAATGTTGTATAAGGCGACTATTCATTCAAACATGGCAATGGCGTCTGCAACTAAATGACAACATGACCCACGGACATGATGACATAGAAATAGATACAGTATAATACCCACAGAATACAATTAGTGGAACATGATGAGATTGACATCACTGCCCTTCACTGGGGGAATTGGCCTCAGTCCACATAGCTTCTCATCTGTCCGACTACACCACACTGCATCTGACAGCGTTTGGTACTGTCCGCCTGTTCAGTTTGCCTATTCTCTGCTTAGTCAATACCGAGAAGTGAATTTACAACTTTTTTGGTGATACGACTCGAATTGTAGTGAGATGAATTTGACATGTGAATTCACCATTTTGGAATTTTCATTTGAAAATGAGGCCCAAAATGTGCAGATTGAGGCTTGAACAAAAAGGTAGACTACAGAATTGTTTGTGAACAGAAAAAACAGTCATTGCAGGGTTCCCCAACCATTGAGGAGGTTATTGGATAAAGTCCGAATTGTTGCGCAAAGGTGTGAATTTGCCAGCTAAAGACAATCGCAATAGACTGCAGTCTCGACTTCATTATGGGAATATTGTCGCAGTCGCAACTTTACTATAGGAATATTTTCGTGATCGCGGATTTACTATGGGAATCTGGTGTTTGAGAATTCAACAGTCAAATTCTCACTTTAGCCAATAACCCCCAGAGTCCAGTCTATAGCACCGCATGCAAGGAAACCTTTACCCTATGAAAAACTTTTGGGGAAAGGGGTCCCTGGACCATAAAAGGTTGGGGATTGCTGAGTCAGAGGAAACAAAAAACCTTCCAGTCGACAAAAGTAACTGAAAGGTTGGGTATGTTTATCTGTACTGGAATTAAGAGCAAAAAAGATTGAATTTAGAAAAACCCCCTTAGCACTCTGACCAGGAATTCATGTATGAACAGCTATGATAGGCTCGGTGTGACTTACACATGTGCCGACTGGTGTCAATGCTGTAGCAGTACTGCAGTGGTAGTACTGTGGGTAATCCTCCTGCCTTGGTGAAGCTAGACAAAGGCTGGCTGGAATTTAACATGCCAGCCAGCCTGTGACTTTACTACCCCTTTAACATTACCATATGTATTTAGCTTTAGCTGTCTGCATGTCTTTCTTAGCATTATATCTTCATTAATATCCAAAAGCAACAAGTAAAGCACAAATGTATACGGTGTATTGTTTGTTTTCTTACATAGGGGATTTATTACATTCTATAAGAATACAGTGGTTTAGAGATTTGTGAGCAGATGTGCAAAAAATGTATTTAGATGAGATAAGACCTTTTTAATTGATGTATAAAGTGCAGCATACAGAAATCTATCAGCCTGACTAAGCCACAGTTTACAGATTATTTTACTAAAATAAGGCAAAATAATTGACTGCTTATCTGACGGTCAACTAAAGCTCATAAAATGCATTAGTTGTATTATCAGAAACATGCAAACATAAAGGTTTGAATTTACCAGCTACTGGCGGTCACACACGATCCAATGGACGGCTTCTGTCGCATTATGGCAATATTGTCGTGGCCGCAACTTTACTATTGTCGCGGCCACAACATGCAAACATAAGAATTTAAAATATATATATATATTATATTATTAATACAATTTAATACACAATAATCATTAGAGTCATACCCATATGCATCAAGGATGGGAGGCAGGGATGCTGCTTACCTGACTCCATTGCAAAATAGCCATGAGGACTTCCTGAACCTCCCACTTCCTTTTTACCCACAAAGCCTTCTTCTTGTAAATCCCCACCTACTCCTTCCCTTGCAGTTCCCAGCCCAGTCAATGGCTCCTTACACTATAGCAGGGGACTTGGATGCTCCAGGGGCTGCTTTTCCTGTTTTGCCATACAGAGCAGGCGCAGTTTTACACCAGGAGACGTCTACTTTCAACAAAGTTGATCCCTTTCATTTTGTAAAAATCAAAATCCATAATGAAAACTGACATTCTACTGCTCACTGTTATGAAAACAAAGAAGTTGTGTATACCTTTCTCCTTGATACCTGATAACTTCTTTTTCAGTAATATATCTAAAGCAATATAACATTTCATTTGAAAAATCAAAAATGACCTTAATTTTGAGACTGGATGGTTCTATCACTGCCGGATCAACACATTAGTGATTAAAGCTTGCATTCTTTACATTGTTATATTACCAAGTTGTGAGATATGATCTCCAGTGAACTGAATTCTTAAACTCACGTTACGCTATGTAAAACACCAACAATAAGGAATTCTGCAAAAGAGAAACTCCTTTGCACCTATCAGTCCATCTGTGTTGCAGCGAGGATAACTTATTTTGCATAGTTTACCTGTTACATAATATCCTAGATTTAAACCATGAAAACACCCTCATGTTACCTCTAATATTCATCTTTACTGAAAGTTGTGGATTTAAAGAAGAACTAAAGCTTGTTTTATCTAGGGGAGATTTTTAAGAGGGGAGATACTTACTGATCAGGGTTTTACTCTCCAGCGCTACCTACTGTTGTCACTATTCATAAAGAGGGGTGATACTTACTGATCAGGGTTTTACTCTCCATTGCTACCCTCTGTTGCCACTATCAGATCAAACTGATATCGTGCAAAGCTCTGCAATCTTCTTCCCTTTCTGCTTTCTGTTCAAACTCACTGAGGTGAGCATGCTCAGAAGCAGTTTTGCATTATATATACAAGTATATACATATATATAGAAACCTGATAACTCCAAAATTATTCAGGGGATAATTCACCAAAGAGCAAACTTACCTTCCGATCGTTCGCTTCAGTACGCATAGCCTGTTATGCGCTCGCTGATGTCCTGCACGTGGACATCAGCGAACGCTTTAAAGGGATGCCAGTCTCAGCGAAGCTCGCGAGGCTGTACTCGAGACACCTTGTGAGCTTCGCTAAGACTGGAATCCCTTTAAAGTGTTCGCTGATGTCCGCGTGCAGGACATCATCAAGCGCATAACAGGCTATGCGTACTGAAGCGAACGATCGGAGGGTAAGTTCACTCTTTGGTGAATTACCCCCTCAGTGTTAGACTGGTCTGCCAGAACACCAGGAAAATTCCCTGCTGGGTCCGGTAGGGTTGAAACTCCCTCTCTCACCAGCCATGTCACGTGACATCATATTTCACATAGTGTGGCTGGAATGAAGGTGGGGCAGATGCTGCACAGATTCTCCAATAGGCACAAGAGGCCCATGCTTATAGACTGCTCAGTTGGAAGGGTGGCTCTCTCCTAGTCAGGCCATATTCAGGGTAGGATACATTTTATCCATGAATTATTTTACATATTCAAATTATATTTGTGATTTTGCTTTAATCACATAGATAAAGCGCTTCAGTTCACTATATCATTTAGACTAATTATTTGTAGAAAGGGGTGTGGCAAGTCAGAGGGTGTGGCCACAAATGTCTAGCACTCTAAGCTCCTGAGGTAATGTATGTGATGCTGTAGATATTACTGGGGTTGAGTTAAAGGAATTAGAGGAATTCTGGGGAAATTATTTGTTTCTGATACTGTGTCCATAAAGTATACAATGCAGCATAACAAAACATAAATGAGTCCATCAAAACACTCACTTAAAACTAAAAATCTTTGATTTTTCTTCCTTCAAACATCTCCTCAGGAACAAGTAAGACCCAACAGAAAACCAAAATGCTAGTTTTTACATTCAGTCACAAGCAATTCGTGCCAAATCATTGTTTAATATTGCCTTTAAGGCAAAAAGAAGAAAAAAAAAAACTCTCCCAGCATAGATTATGGTGCACAACGATATTATGTAAAAGAAATGCTTTCAGGGAAAATACATTCCATTTGAGTGATGGGTAGACCTGCTGAACTAATCAAATTTCCACTAACATCAATAAAAATATCCATTGCTGAACAGATCACTCTAAGCATGAAGAGTTGCGCAGAGTCATTACGGAATTGTCTGTGACTTTTCATACCACTGTTGTTTCCTTGTCTGTTTCTTTTATCTAACTGCGTATTTGATGTCTTGACTGCTGGAACTGGACCAAGACTTTTATGTTATGGCAGCATTCATTGTTTGCTGAATAGTTAAGAGTTCAAATCAGAATTGAATTTAACCATAAAAAAAATGTCTTCCGAACAAGTGGTACATCATGTTCCCTTTTCCTCTTTCATTCCATATGAAATTTGACAGCATTAAAAATAATGTACGTTATTTAGTTGCAAAAAGAATAATCACGCAATTGATAGAAATGACAAGTAGTAAAAAACTGGTGGTCTTCTTTTTTTTTTATATTTATGCAGGAGAGAGCTGAACCCCAGTCTTCTCTGGAGGGTTATGTAGAATGTATTTAGTTTGCAAGATCATCGTTTGACATTCTAATTTCTATTGCATTTTTGTTTCTTGAAAATCTGCAAGTAACAAAGTAAAATCGTTTATTTGTCACATGCATTTATATTACATTGTATATGCTGTAAGGTGTTAAGCTTGAGAATTGGCCTTCTTTCTATTTATTTTACATCGGATAGAGTTCATTATTAATATGGTGCTGCCATCTAGTGATATTCCCATGTAAGGTTCTCCAGAAGGGAAAGTTATTTGTCAGGAAGTGTCATGTGAGCTATTTCCTACAATGCCTGTGCATATTTTCTCCAGGGTTATTATATAGTTCCCCACCCTATCCATCATTTCACACAAAACTCAAAAGGCATCTGTCACTTTTTATAGAGGTGATGAACAACCAGTAGTCTCTTTCATTCATAATGATTACTGTCTTTCAAATCTTAGTATGTGTTGTGTATATAGGAATTGGCCGTCAGCAACACCCAAGGCCAAACGTAGCCATCTACCGAGCATTAAATTGGATCTTGATTGCTGGACAGTGGTCACAGGTAGTAAGTAACTACTAGAGGTGCCACTCTTTGTATTTTTCACAGGTTGAAAGAAGGAACAGAAACTGCTCTACTTTATAGACTCAAATGGTATTTACATAATAACCAATGATACTGTTGATTTCACTTCTAGGACTTTGATGCACCCAACCATGAACATATTTTAGACTACTTAAAGTGAAATGTAGCATAGATTCATAATTAGGTTTCCCATTCTCCTCTGTAAAATAGGGAAACATGGAGAAAAGAAATATTGGCCTTGTAGCCAAGCTTCATTTTTCTGAATCATTAAAGGGAACCATGGGTAATCCCTGAATTTTCTTCCTCCCTATGTTAAGTTCTTACACATATTCCCAACATATATTCCTTTAAAAGAGAATTAAAGCCTGTTTTCTCTAGGGATGATTCTTAAGGGGGAGGGGGGAAATACCAATCACCTCTTTTGCTCCAGCATTGACTCCTGTTTCACAATAAAGGTGCTCTTCTTTCATCTGTTGCAGCACCACAAATCTGCACCAGAATTCTCTTCATTAGGTCTTGGTAGACTCCACAGCTAAACCCTACTCTTATGGGTTATGTGTTAAGACAGTGTAGCAATTGGCGGATTTTGGTGCATCAGACATGCTCCCAAAATCACCATTTCTACTAATGTATGTTTTATGGTATCCCATTAGTGAGGTTATAACTCCCCCTAGTGATAACCTTTTGGTGTGGCACCTGGCTGTGAGTATATTCAGCAGGGTCTGACTGGGTTTTCTGCACAGTGATAATGTAGCAGTTTAGGTCACTTAGGGACTCTGAGTGGTAGACTTAGGGACCAAGGATTAGCCTTCAAAACAAGAAGGAGTCCCTGAGAGGTCCATCCTGTGAAAGGGAGCTACCAGAGGGGTCCCACTCTAAGGCTCATGTGCAGACTGCCTGTGGTGTCAGCTGTTGGTAACTATGTATTTATGTATATGTCTATCTTAAAGATTAAGTCCATGCTGAAATGTCTGCCACATGTATGCAAGACCTGCCAATTACTTATTCCTGTATAAATAAATATGTGTGTGTTTTAAAAGCAAGAACCACTGACGCCCTGTATTTATATAAATTTTCTAAGGTGTACCATTCCATCTATCAGCGAGGCCTACTTCCATGAGTTCTGTGTGTCTAGCTGGGTATGTGAGATGTTGCTGTAAGTGGTTTTAGTACATACCACCACTATAGCGTTACAACGGTTTTTGTTAAGGATGCTTCAGTAGTAAGATCAACAGGAGAAATTGTTGCGTGAGCTTAGCATTCATGGGCACAGGGAAATTAGAATAATCAATGCCACCCTCTGATTGGTGGTGGCTGTGGGTTATCAGACCTTGAGAAATTATTGCCCTGATGATACATTAATAAAAATAACAAAAAAAAAACAGAATTTTATTTTTCTGATGAAAAACAAGTGCAAGTCATTCCTTCAATAATAATCATTTTCCTGCTGGACCAGTACTGCTGGGAAATAAAAGTAACACAGCCATTGTGTTAGCAAAGCTTGATAACCCTGGAATCCTTCAATTACAGGAACATATTCTGTCGAATCCCCCCCCAAAAAAATCTGCTGGTCACTTTCTTACACCCCTCCACTTTACTAAACATTGAAAGACGATATTTTAGTGGAAGCCATTTTATGTATTGCATAACAATGACCTGTAAATGATTTCCCATGTCCCTATAGACACTGCATAGACAGTATTTTAAATGGCAAAATATTAATAAACAAAAAGAAAATTGTTAGATTAAATAACAGTAATGGCCCAGAAAATATTAGATCATTCTACCTTTTTTTTTTTTTAACTGGAGTCATTTTACTTGTAAATATGCTAAGCAGTTTCCCACAAATTTTATCAAGTATGTCTATTGTCTCATGTAAAAAATATGTGACCTTTACCTTCTAAACACAATCCTCTCTGCAGTCACCAACATATGTATGACTTAATGTTTCTGAGAAAAGATAGAAGGAGACGGAGAAGTACACTGATCAGAAAATTATTAAGTTTGACAACATGTGAGATCATTCAACTAGTCTTTGCAAGTTGGGGCAAATGTATTTCAGCATAATATTAATCAGTATTAAGGGGTAGAAGAAATGTAAAGTAGGGCTGCTCATCCAAAAGCTTCCAGGCTGTTGTAGAACTACATTTCCCCGCATTTCCTGATGACCTCCAGAAGTTATAAGTTACAGATCTACGACAGCTGACAATC
>WMED01011261.1:0-15351 GCA_019650415.1 Pipa parva | reverse complement strand
CCTGTGTATTACAGGCATGCATGCATGCACTCAATCCGACAAGCCCTGTGTATTACAGGCGTGCATGCATGCACTCAATCCGACAAACCCTGTGTATTACAGGTATGAAACAAATGATTCTGGAGAGGGATTAGTGAGAAGTACAGTAACAGCCAAGGGGCAGAAATCTGCTTTAGTGACGAGTACAAGTACCAAGAATGAGCCGTGACATGAACAGGAAAAACACAACCCTGCAGGGAAAAGGGGTGTGGGCCTGTATTTACTTACACACACACACACATACAGCTTACGTGCAGAGGGATTTAGCAGTGAGGAGGCAGGAGCCGCACTCCCCACCGCTGATTAGTAAATAGCCGTGACTATGCTCACAGACCACCGCTGGGGATTAGTCCGCACAGAGCACAGGGAACTCTGGGTAACCGCACAGCAGGTGGGTCCAACAGATGATCCTCTCCGGTACACCGCTCTCATCTCACACTCATATAACGCCACTGGCGTGAGACAGCGCGGTGCCCCTGCCCGGCTCGTACCCACTGCTGCCACTGGCACCGCAGCAACCTGTCACCGATAACCTACATGCACTGGGCAGCGCTGAGGAGCATTGAGTCCGTGGCACGGGTGAGCCCTAGAGCTGCGCTTCTCCCTACCCCAATAATATCACACACCTCCAATGGAACGGCTCCTTGCCAGCCGGCGCGAGCCGTGCGTGGTTCTGCGGCGGTGCGGTACTCTCTCTGCAGGGCAAGCGCACCTCCCAATCCTCCGCATTCAGCAGCGAATACTAACAGACTAACACACAAACACATTACCAAGCAAGTGACTGGACTCTAAGCCACGCCTTCCCTCCCAAATTCAGCATCTGATTGGCTATATATAAGCACATTCCCTCGCATGAATTTCTTGGTTCTGGATTGGGCAATCTTCTTCTCCGGCTTCTTGTATAGCCCCGCCCCCAACCGTTGGCGCCAAGTAACAGAGGCGAAACGGGGCACTTGTTATTGTTTATAGTAAGGGGCAGTCAAGTCCTGCTTATACAGCTGGGCTGGTGAGAATATAATTAATTAGGGGGCTTCTCACATATATATATGTGAAAACAGCCATATTACCATCTCTTAATCCAATGCTAAAGCATATAATTCTTATGTTAAAAGACACAGCAGTCTGAAGCATGTATCTCAGCTGAAATACTGCAGTGTGTGGGGGCTCATCAAAGTACAAAATTGTGACAATTCATCACATCTCAGACTACACATTCAGCAAACATTGATATTTCTTTTTGCAATGTGGCGATTTGTCTCAGTCTGCGGCATTTCGGCGATCATTTATATACGCGCCACTTTGTATTTGCTCACTGTCTCAGAGACAATTAAAATATTTCTCATATGTCGAAGTGACAATTCACAAGCAATATTGGCATTAATACTCCAGTATCGATGTCGTATCAATGTGCGGAATTGGCGGCTTATGTCAAAGTGTTACCGTTCTGGTGACGTCTCACTCAATGGGCTTAGAAAATGTGGTGACCGAGTGGTAACATGAGCTAGGTCTGCCAATGAAATGAAAGTCAAAAAACAATTGTAATTTAGGCAATTATTCTCTGGCAACAATGACAAAATACAACAAAATTGGGACAATGTCCTTTCATATGATATTTTATGTCTTTTGCCAGTATGTCATTATTAATGTAAAAAAAGATAGTGCTGGTGAAGTGTCACCCACTTATGCAAAAGAGCGTATATGTCAGCAGGCTCATTGTGATTCTTATTTTTTGCTGGTGAGGGAAGCGTACTCATTGGGGGCTCTATTATCATGATGATGAAATATGCTCTATTGCATCGCCGATTTGATTAAGTGGGTGGTGCTTCGCGCTGGCTCCTGTACCCAGAAGCGGCTCTGGCCCTATCGGTGCCCTAGGCAACCCCCCCACCCGGCGCCCCCCCGTTCCGCAACAACCCCCCTGTCCCGCGAAGTCCCCCCCTGGCCTGCACCGCCCCGCACTCACCTCTAACACTGCCGTCGCTAGGGGGTCCAGGGGGGCACCCCTAGCATCTGCATATATGGCCTAATGGGAGAGCAGGCCCTGACTGACACACCTGCATAATCCCACTCTCAGACTCTCAGGGTAACTTTGCTATGGGAATCCACTGTTTGAGAATTCGACAGTTGAATTTGCACCTTAGTGAATAACCCCCTCAGCCTGCTGCACCACTGTAGGCTAGTAGTGCTTCTATGCAGTGGCGGCCCAATGATCTGATTCTTATCCTCTGTGCACTGCTCTGTCTGGAAACTCAGGGATTAGAATCAGATCATCATCACCACTGCATAGAAGTACTAACAGAGTGCAGGCCTCTTACTGATCAGCGCTCCTTGTAGGATGTCATCCTCAAGCGCTCCCCCTTGGCCCTGTATAATCCCCTAGGCAGCTGCCTATCCTGCCTACCGCTAGGCCCGGCCCTGCTCCCAAGCGTTGTGAAGTCAGCCTCTGTGTACGGATATGACGTCACAGTTCAAGCTGTCATTTCAAGGTTTCAGCTTAGAAGAAGATAATGTTTTAGGTGTCTACTTTTTTATTTCTACATTTAGTTCTCATGTTAAGTTCCTGCTACAGTTGTTACAATTAGCTTTTTTTAAAAAAAATAAAAATATGGACTCTTTTTCCAGGTAACAAATAAAGTATTATCGAACAGCTTGTTTTTTTTTACCACAAAACATGTTGCAACAATTGTAATGATCTCCAGATATTAAAGGAGAACTATAGTAAGTTTTCATACTTACCTGAGTGATCTAGCAGCAATACACAGTATATTTATTAAGACCTATATCAATATTGATTGATTTCACCCCCTTTCCCTGTCAGTGTTTGTTTGCCTGTACTTTTTGATTCCACTGATTTATAAAGGATCAATAAAAACAGTTCTCCATCGAAATAAATCCTTAACAGGAGCACACTTTGAAATGCTTATCTATGAGGGTTCCTTCCATTACTATTCGATATCGATGTCTCTTTTTAATGGGGAAATATTTTGAACTTTGACTAAATGACAGGACACGCCGTAGGGAATTATGGGTTATGGGTTTACACCATCCGAGGATAGAGAATTCTTTTTGTGGATGAAATGGTTTTTGAAGAGCTTAGTAAATAGGAGAAAACAGCGATATTGTTAAATATAGACTGTTTCTCCAGCATTTACTAGTTGAAAAAAGTGTTCAACTTTAGTAAATATGCCCCTTAAGTGTACTCATGCTGCATCAGCATTCATCTCACGATCCTGGGCTGAATGCATTGCCGCTTCAGCTCACTTTCTTGTTATCTATGTGATGTGTCACATAGTACCTGCTCCGTCTTGAAGTTCGCCTAACTAAAAAAAATGATCTGCACAGACGCAGTTGGGTAAATTTGGGAGGGGGCAGGTGTGTGACAATCCACATCACATAGTTAACCAGGAAGTGAGTTGGAGCAAAGATGCATTCATGTCATGATCCTGGGCTGAGAATCATGAGATGAATGCTGATATAGCAGCATACACTGTACTGCTGCTAGATTGATCAGCTAAGTATGAAAACTTATTATAGTTCTTTAATACAAATCTGACCTGGATGAAGGTTTCTTTGTGGCAGATAATAGCAGTTTAACAAAAGATAAGGATGTAGTACCATGAAAACAATATAAAAATATAAAACTGATTTTGTTATAGGGGAACTAAAAGCTCCTTAGTCTAAGGCTAGGTTTACTACATTTGATATGAGCATTTCCTAGGAGCTCCAATGATATGTTCTATGCTACCTTGGCCAAATGTACTGAGCTTATAATGTCTGTGTGTGAGATAAGAGATAATTATACCCCATATCAGTGGTGTTACAATTTAAACTAATTGAGTAAACAGTACTTTGTCTGATTCCATTGAGACCACCCAACTTCTGTCTTCACCAGGTCTTTATTTAAACAATGAGTTTTTAATCTCAGCAACATGATAGGATGTCACTGATATGAGAAAAGCCCAGAGATAAATATATCCATCCCACCATTACCCAATACCTGAGCTTAATGCTAGGTTAACACTAGCGTATTATGCACTAGCGCGAAAAAAAAATACGGCTCAATGAAAGCCAATAGCATTTACCTAGTTCTGAACACACTAGCGTATGACGTGCATACGCTGGGTCCAGAACGCTGTGTGTCACATTTTGGCTGGCTTATGATACGCTGTGCATAAAATGTGACCACATAGGAAGTTCTGTAAATGCCAAGGGATATTTCTCTATTTTTTTCTGTTCACACTAGCATATTATGCGCTGCGCATAATACGTTAGTGTGAACCTAGCCTTAATGTCAGGATGACTTTCTAATACCACATGTTAGTATTCCTTTTAGGCCAGGGTCACACTGGTATATAGGTGTGTGTGTCTTTTTTTTTTTTAAAGTACGTAACGAAAAAACACCAAAATACGCATTGTGAAAAAAACATTGAAAGTAATGACCAATACGCATGCACTGTCACACTTGCATTTCATAGAGAGGAACATGTGCCAAAGCGCTTCATATCACATTTTGGTAGCGTATGGACGTGAACAATACGACCGAATTAGCAGCAATAGGATTTGAACAATAGCGGTCACACAGGGAAGAAAAGCGACGCGCAAGTGTCTCTTGCTTATATATAAAACGTGTCCTGAAAATATACCAGTGTAAATGTGCCGGCGTATTGTTATGACACACTTTTTTTTTCTTCTTTTAAATAAGGGAACATATATGCTAATGTGTCCCTAGACTTTAAGGGACACTAAACCATAGACTGTGACTTATGGTTCTCGCTACATGCATTTCAAAGCAAAGTGCCTTATTTCTTCTTACATCTATGATTAAGTGCGGAAGCACGAAACGCGTAATCTAATGGCCTTACCCTTTTAACAATAAATTTTCATTTCACCCACTCTGGAGTTGCCTGAAAATTCTTTTTCAAGTTTTACCCAGGAGATAAAGTAACTCTGCTTTTTGCTCTATCCATCTGTTATGTTCTAAAGGTCCAGGAACCCAAGAAAAAAAGAAATCCCATTAGAGTGGCCATTGCAGATATTCCTACATAGTACTGATAAAAATGTTCAAGTGGAATTCCTGATTTATTTTATTTTTAGTTTGTTTTTCTTCCTTATGATTACAGCTGTCTTTTACCGTTACCAAATCCCATTGTTTCTTATGGAACTTTAGATACATATTCATAAAGAGCCCCTGAAAGTGCAACAGAAAGAGAGAGGGAGAAACAACACAAACCCATAAAAGTCTGAAATTCAATTCCAAATACAACTGTACTGCACATTAATAACTGCCATGCCAATCCAAACAGCTAATACTTTCTCAGCTATAACCGGTCCTTTACTGTACTGTTATTAAAATGTTATTAAATCCCTCTAACAATTATGTAGGTAATAGCAGGTAAAACAAGAGAACAAAATAAAAACATATATTAGAAAAATGTTTGTCTTGGAATGCATAAAAAATATCAGAACTTATTTTTCCAAACTATAGCTTGTTAGAACTAAGGGTGATTCTTAGTGAGGGTAATTATACTTACTGATAACCTTGTTTGCTCCAGGGCTGGCTTTTGTTCAAGGTTCACTGATCTTCATTTATCACTTTTTAGCGTCACAATCCTCTCCAGGTTCCTGTCTCCTCTTCAACATTGCTGATTTATCCATCTGTGCATGCTCAAACTGCTCTGTGCTTGCTCAGCGATGTTAAAGAGGAAGCAGGGAGTGAAGAAGTTCACAGTGCTGGAAGAGAAGAAAAGAAGATCAGTAAATCTTGAAATCTAGAAAGCCAGACTGGTGAATTACCTGTTAAAAGCATGCAGAACACTGCATATAATGTTTCACCTGCTTACAGTGAGGAATTAGCTGAAATGTGGCCTGAATGCAGCGCTTCCATTTTTAAGTAACAGGGACGCAAAATAAACACTGAGCTTTAAAAAAAAAAAGCTTGAGCTCCTGACTTTTAATTAGCAGCCTTAGATTAACTTACTGGTGTATTGTGTTTCACTTCAGAATCTTCATGTTAATTGAAAACACTCCCCTTCTCTTTATCATCAATGGCACTATTAATATTTTCTTCCATAATAGCACCACTAGTGGGGACAAGCACAAAAGTGCATGTACCTGACTCTATCACCACATTTGCCCATGTACTAGTTAGCAATTCAAGGATGAGGATGAAGAACCTTGGTGCTAACGATGTCTAGGAGAAAGGAATGATGGGAAAGAAACTTGGTGAATTAGATTGGTTGACACAACAAAATTAAACCAAGCTAATTATAGTGTGTATACATTTTTATATTATGAAAGCTGGATTATTTAAGCATCAGGAAGCACAAAACATTTTGGGGAGTGATAGAAATGTTGTCTTTTTGATATGCAAAGAAGTAGATTCATCCACATTAAAGGAAACTAAAACTTTCTTTCCTACTATTGTTCACCTTATATCTAACCATGAAAAATGCTTAAGGCCCAGTTCAGACTAGCATTTATATTCGCTTTGCTTTAAAAAAAAAAGAAAACACTCACCACAAATCCCTATAGCACTTATTTTTGTCCGGCCACACTAGCACAGAACGCGAGCGTTTGCACCCCGGTATGCTTTGCGACACGTATTTCCTTAGCGTATGTACAAGATGCAAAGAATGCGGCCATATAGGAAGGGATGTGAATGCTGAGGGAATGTTCACACTGCATCGGGTAAGTAGAATAGAAAAGCGCGTCCTGAAGATACGCCAGCCTGAATTTTCTGGTGTATTTTTGAGACATGCTTTTCTAAAAGTGCAGAGCATTTATGCGCTAGTTTGAACCAAGCCGTAAGGAACATTTAACATTGTTTTTTTTTTTTTTTCAAAATAGTTAGCTAAAATGTTCCTACAACTGTAAAATATGCCTTTTCTGATAAACTAAAATACTGCTAACGAGGAACTATCATGGTAATACATTGATGAACTGGCAAGGTTTTTAGCTATCTTTGCTCACAAGAAAACCCTATAATTATCGAAACCAGAAAGAACAACCATACATTTTGTTGTACTCCACCCCTATATCAGCTCTGAACATGCAAGTTTACACCCAGACATATAGATCTCCAAGGGGAGAAATGTCCTTTAAGCCTTCAATGTCACTATCCTGCACACAAAGGATGGGAAGTTATTCTATACATTTTGGTGACTGTCATCCCAACTGTGACAAATAACTTCATAGAGTACACAACACTCAAGCAAGAGACAGCTAGGAAACCACTACATTGACAGTTAAAACAATCCTCAGCTATTAACCTCAAGGCAGTTATGTCAAAATAGTGTTAATCTCTCTGTGCTGCTTCCATTGCAGTGATCAGTTGCTATAATGCTGTCAGAGTAACCAGTAGTTATGTCTCTATTTGTAATTCCCTGCTAGCTCTTCTTTGTGGTGTCATTTTCCATTCTTAAATCAAGACTAAAATCATATATGGAAGCTCTCCAGCATAAGATAAATACAAGAAAAAGCACCTAAAGTGCTACTATTTGCTGTTATTGCACAACAGCACTGGAACACAGTTTTGTTCATCTAAGTATGTTGCTTTTGAATGACACAGGCTGGATCTTTATTCAGACACCACCATTAAAGGGACAGTGTCAGTTATTGAATTTGAAACCAATAAATATATTATATGGTTTTTCTTGTTGAATACAACGAAGATTTTTCCTTATATTGGACATATGTCTAAAAGGTATTTGTCAGTAAGGGTTATGTCAGATGAGGTGTTTTGATGCTGGTGGTGATGCCAGCCTCAAAATGCTGCCAAAATCTATCCTATTGATTTTATCAGCTTGTGTTAACTTTTTGGAGTACTTTATCAGTATGTACTATCTTACATTCTATAGAAATAGAATGGATAGTGTATTCACTTAAGAAATAAAATATGGCTGCAACCAGCATAGAGGATAGAAAAAACAATTCAACTTAAAATGTAACACTACTATACTATGTAAGGATTACTGCCATATGACTCCAGACATTTTTTTTTTCATTTTCTCGGTGTTACTGGTTCTTTAGGCTTAAAGCATGTAGGTGGGCTTACAAGTGATATTTTGTTAAGGAGGTTATCTGTCAGCCTGCCTGTGTCACTGTTGATTGAGTCAGTATTGTAGGATAAAATTATAATTTTAGAAGAAATATCCAAACATGCAGATGAGAAATCCAAAACAATAACAAGTAATATTTGTGTGCAGTGTGTTAATCTTTCAATAGGATTTTAGTAAGGGGGAAAATACAGCACTCGTAAGTTTAACAGATAATTTGAATTGCATAAATAAAATTGCAGTCGAACCAATTCAAATTAAATTGCTAATCAGGAATAAAAAAGAAATATAGGTTTTTGTAGAAAATAAGTTTCATTCATCTTCCAACCTCTTGTGTCAACTGCAACCTAGCACTTAAAGTGATGTATCCTTGTGATCTTTTATTTGTATTGTTTAATGCACTTTTTCCATGTCTCTATTGTACTTGTATTGCTGAATTGTACAACGCTGTGTAATTTTGTGGCACTTTATAAATAAAATTATACATACATACATGCATTCAGCCCTCTGATTAGAAATGTCTCTATGGCCAGGAAAATACCACATTTAAATTGAACAACTTTTAGACTAGACAGATACCACATTTCCTGTTATAATATTAATTTCTAAAGTGATCCACAATTCTATTTTTAACAAATTCACTCTTCAGATACCTGTAAATGTTTCAAGGGGCAAACCATACGTTATCACAGAAATGCACCAGTGAAACGTTTTTTCTTTTATGCAGCTTATGTTTAATAAATATCCCAGAGTTCTACTGGGGGATGCTTCACAATCCTCTACATTATATTAGCATTTCAATAATGCCTTCATAGCAGCAGGTATCCTACGATCTGAAATTAGCAATAAAAAAGTCCAAAGACAAATGACAAAAGCTGTGTCCTAAGTGAGTTTCTTCCCCAGCAAACAAAGCTACCAAACACCTCCTTTTTCTAAAATGCCTCATTATCTATTGGTGCAAAGAGCCAGGTTCCCTGGAGATAGCAAAACAGGACTGTTTGAACTTGTGAGCCATTTGGTGTCAGTTTCTCTTGTGCCTGAAAGTCACATGGAAAACACTTTGACAAGTTTGTGCTCTGTTTGTTTCTCTAGTTGGTAACTACAACAGATCAGTGGGTTGCCTATATGTGGCTGCTTAGTAAACTTACAATCAAATTATCACTACTATTATAATAATCCCAGTATGCCTGAATACAAATCTTGCAAGCAGACATATTTTCTTTCCATTTGTCAGTTGAATTGTTATTAAACTTGCATGCTACTGTTATTAAACTTGAATGTTGGTAACTACAACAGATCAATAGGTTGCCACTTAATTCTGTATATGTGGCTGCTTAGTAAACTTATAATCAAATTATCACTACTATTATAATAATGCCAGAATGCCTGAATACAAATCTTGCAAACAGACATTTTTTTTCCCATTTTTCAGTTGAATTTTTATTAAACTTGCATGCTCCAGATGAAGACAGTATAATACAGGAGTGCCAAAAATTTGACATCACTCATCAGCGCATCCCCGAAGTACCGGCGCTGATGAGTGATGTCATCATGCCTGCATCGGGGGAGGAGCACGCACGCATCAGGGGAGGAGAGCTCCCCTGTGTGCGTGCGTGCGCTCCTTCAGTGCAGACCACGGATCCGACCTGAAAACTCTCAGATCGGGTCCGCGGCCTGTATTGAAGGCAGGTTTAGCAACGGCTCTTGTGTCAACAGAGAGGGCTCTGCTTGCCCACTCTGGCATGCGTGCCATTTTCGCCATCCCTGGTATAATATTAAACAGCAATCACTAAATATAATAGTTGCACATGGGGTCAGATATTACTTTATGAAATGTTACTTTTGATAAACCCTATTAACAAAAGCTGCACAGTTACAAAAATACAATAAAATGGCAAATATAAATCTTAAAGTGGAACTAAAGTCAGATTACATCTTTACATAGGCAGTACTATACTTTAGTGGGAAGCATTTCTCCCCAGTGGTTGTTTCATCTGAAGAAGGATTATTGATTAAGCATCTTTTCAAAAGTCTTGCACCAGGAAATGTGCGTGTTACACGAACCAGCCAGTTTTTCATGAAAAGGTAAGGTCCCCCGGACATTTTTGTCCTACTTACTACTTAGCAATGTAAAGAAACTTAATTTATGAAGCCAAAAGGTCAGCACACTGCTAAACCAATAGCAATCAGGCATCATTTTCTTTTTGTGTTGCCTAACTTGCCAAAGAGAAAGGGGAGGGGGAGTGGGGAAAGGAAAAAATGTCAGCTCTCTTTAGAACTAAACAGTGAAACAAACAACTATTTGTGACAGCAATTGGCTTAGCATAAAGGAGTTTTATATGTATATATCAGCACTATAGTGCCCCTTTAAGGTTCTGTTAATCTACCAATTCCATTACTATATGAAATGTGAAATTGCTAAGTGAATCATATCAGGTTATTAGATAAAGTATGGTTTAAAGTGCAGAGTTCTGGGCAATTTATCATTCTACGATTGCAGTGACCATATCATTCATCTCTTGTTAATAGAGATGTGCTGAGACACCCATGTATTGGTTTTGGTTCTTTTTCCATCACCTTGTTTGGTGTTTGTTTGGATTCTGATTTATTTTTACACTTCAACACTGCATATGTATTGTAATAGACTAAAGTCTCTTCTCATGTATATTGTAACCAGCTGCATGCATACTTTGTCCAGGAGTTTGCTAGTGGAGCCTTTAGGATACAGATGAAGAAAAAGTGCCAGCTGCTGTTGAAGAGAATTTTGCAAGTAAATTAACATAGAAATTGGGACCGTGGCCATATCTCTCAGAAAATATTTATGTGTAGGAGGCTGAAGAATAAGGGATGATGAACAAATAGAGGGAAATAGTTTTATAAATAAAATAATTGAATGTTTTGTTAATATTTTCATATTGTTAAGCTAATTTTGGAAGGTAAGATGATATTCAGTGCCGGCTCTGCCATTAGGCAGAGTAGGCAAATGCTAGGGGCGCCGCCTGCCCAGGGCAATGCCCCTAGCATTTTTTTTTTTTTTTACAGTGCCGAGGTTACTGCAGCTCAACTTTAAATCTCCCAAATGGCAGCCACGGCTGCAGTAACCTCCCAGCTGGCCGGGGGGGGCGCTGGGGGGGGGGGGCGTGAGGGGGGGCGGCACAGGATGGGGGTGTGTGCCTAGGGCGCCAATAGGGCCAGAGCCGCCTCTGATGATATTAATCATGAGCAGCACACAAATTTCTCATTAGATACCATTGATGTTGTGTAGTGTTAAGGTGCTGGGTTCAGTTTTACTCAGGGTGTTATAGGTTTGTGTATTTTTTTTATGCTTGTCTTGGTTTTATTCCCTCTGTCTAAAAATATACTGATAGATTAACTGTCTGTACTGGAGCGGGGCATGATATTTTTATATTTAACTCCACTCTTCATTTATGATGACAGCTTTGAATATGTTTCCTGATTACAGAGTCACAGAAGTCCCCCAGAGTGTCTCTGTATTTTTCCATAATGCTTGCATAGGAACAAATAGTTTTTAACCTTTATCTTACAGAGACCTTAAACCAGATAACATCTTGCTGGATAAAGAATGTCATATGAAAATGAATAACTGACATAGCACTTTGGGAGAAGTGCTGCTCAAGTGCCTCCAGTTCTTAATGGCACGAGTTTACCAATGTTTCCACAAAGGAGAGAAAGGGTGCCAAAAAGTATTACAGTAGAAATGGGAAGATAAAAAAGGAAGTAAAAGCTGGGTCAGTAACAGAACAAATAGAATTTTAATCGAGAGGTGGGACCGCTCAGGGGCAATGCATAGCTATAAGCTCAGGGTATAAACAGGGCTGTATTGAATGCATTGCACCTGTGAAATCATATGAATGAGCTTAGTAAAGGTCCACTAAAAAAACAAGCATAACATCGAACCATGAAGCCTGCTGTCAATATAGTACAGAGGCAGCAGGGTCTGGCTTTGCTTAAATCTATATTATAATAATGAAAAGAAGGCCCATATTCACACTGGCCAGTCACCTCCTGTGAAATGTCTGACCTTTGGATTGGTGTTCTGGTAAAGGGGATTGGATATCTGTAAGTGCTGAATTCTCACTCGACTTGAATGCTGCACATTTGACATAGGGCAACATAGCTGGAAACGTAATATCTCTGCAATAAAGTAACAGAGCTAATGATCTGTGATTTCCACTGCTGGCTACTTTTCTGTTTTATTTTTTGTAAAAGGTGCTAAAGGTAAAGAGACAGGACACATAGTAGCTTGTGCAAACAATTAGTAGTCCAAAAAAGGATAAAGTAGCCACAACCCCTGGCCTGTGAAGTAGTGTTTAACATCTCTGTTAATTATTTTGGTCCTAAGACTAATGAAGACTGAACATTATTGAGAACATAATGCTGTTTTTGTAATTCCTTTTTTCTATAACCTAAATAACCCCAGGTTGGTCCCTATGGGTTGTCACGCAGTATAACATTCCAATTAAAAAATGAAAAAAAAAAAAAAATATTAGACACAAAACACTTTAGATCTGTTTTTCAAAGTCATGTGGTTGCCACAACTGCTGCAACCTCTCTGTAGACCCCTAGCAGCTGCACTCGACCCTGCAATCCTTCCCCCACGAATCCAGGATAGTTTACTTTATTCAGTCCAGTAGGAACATGGGTGTGCCATGGGAGAGAGAAGTTTTGTCACTGCACAGTCATGACTTATTTACTGATTTCATATGCTAAATTATGTCTGTTTAGTGCACAAACTAATTTATGTTTCAATACAGTACATCTTTTGTCTGTGAAATCTGCACTGTACACATTATTACACATTTTAAAAATGATCTAATCTGTAAATAACTATGTAGTATAAGTCAAAATAAAGAAAATGCAGACAGTTTTATATGAAATAGATGAAACACCCACATAAATATCAATGTAAATTAAATTACAATTTTTTGTATTACTGTATTTGTCTCTCAGAAATCAAAATAGAAGTAGAGGTGAAACAGCAGCAAAAGTGAGTCCAAAGGGACTATTTGTAGAAAGGTGCTGTTTTTTGTAGTAACCCACAGCAACCAATCAGTGATTAGCTTGATTGCAGTCTTCTGCAGTTATAGAAATGTAACAAAGTGCATGATTGGTTGCTATATGTTACAGTAACATTGTCTAACAGCAGGAATATTTGGTTTTGGTTTAACTTTTTTGAAGTCAACTGTATTCTGTTGCTCTAAGATTCAGTTCTATAAAAGTTGGCTTTTTGGCAATTTCATCCTTTACTATAATAAAGGGTATATTTATTAATAAATTAGAGTGGTAATGGACTGTTTTGCTACAATATATAACTGTTATTGTCTGCAGACTTACCATTTTTGTTGGCTGTGAACTTTTGTCGTCATTCTACCTGTTTCGGCAGAAGCTCTTTTTATTTAAATCATCTACCTCACCTACTTTGCTAAGTGGAGAGTTAATTTACACACTTATAAGTGAGCTAAGTTTAAAAACAATATACCAAATGTAAAAGCCTCTTAGCTATGACCTTGTACCTGCTGCTGTTGTTTTGCAGTGGACTCAGGGGCACTCTTCTTAACAACTGAGGGATAAATTCCTTACTTTTTAGACAAACCATTGAAAAAAAAATACAATATGTCATATTTTACAACTGAAGTATATCCTTGAACAAGGAGAGCTCATCCTAAAATCATTTAGGTGCAAGATTATAGAACATTTCTAACCATCTGCATCAGCTAAACTCAGTAAACTAAAATATGTATTATAATAAGGAGAGAAGTCTTACTGTGATTAGATTGAAAAACAATGTCTGGCAGGAGCTTTTATAAATCATTTTTTTAGTGTACAGTCCTTTCTCTTATTACTAGTGGATGTCTATCTTGAATTTAATGGGAACATTGTGTTCTCCATGCTGTTTACAGAGTGTTATAGTCTAACATAAGATGTCAACTAGATGCATCGTAAAGGTTGAAAATGACAACATACATTAAAATTTGGATACTGTTATAATAGAATAGTCAAATGGATACCGTCATCAAAATGAAAAAAGGTTTTATTTCTGCTTGAAAATCATGCCAATGTTATGTAGAATGGATTAGTTCTGGTGTAAATAGATTTACTTTAGTTTTACAGACACTTTGGATATTTATGAAAGTTGAATCTGTTTTAAAACTAGCAAAATAGTGCTAATACTTTGTATATCAATATCGCCAATATGAGTATTTATAAAGCTCCTTCTGACATTTTTTGCTCCTGAAAGTGTTTGCCAGGTTAACGGTGGAAAAAACACATTATTTCACCATGGAGATAGTCCTGCATTTTAGCCACAGTCAGATCATGGGTGATTGTTCTAGGTTCCACTCCTATTATTGGACTACTTTGAGTGCGGCGTGTTCCTTGATCTCTAGTTGTTTTTTGGCATGCCTTATTATATTGGACATTTCTGCACCAAACCATAATTTTTTTGCCCTTTATTGTACTGTGTCACACTTATTGGTTCTGTAATTTTAAGGTCTCTCTCTTAAAGAAATGCCAGAGCAGAGACTGGTAGAATAAAGGGTTGCAGATTATGAGTTTGGTTGTTTCTCAGTAGACAGAGGTATGGTAGAAGTGGTTCTGGAGAAGCAGGCACTGAATGAGCGCATGGAGTAAAGGAGAAATCATGGATAGACTGGTATCACAAATGCCAAGAAAGTGCACATTCTGAGAAAAATCAGGGTGGATAAATGTGTCACCACATAAATAGATGAGAGGCGTAACAGAATAAACAAGATGTGGCCCTAAGAGTCTGCCACATTGATCTCAGTCCAGTGCTGAAGTGTAGTTGTTATTAGTGCAGGTGTGATGAAAGTTGAAAAAAATTCACATAATAGCAAGATATAAGTATGTGTTATTTACATTTTAGTGGAACGTGGGCTGGTAATTCCTTTACAATTTAACAGGTGGAAGACAAATGTGTGAGTACGTTTGTTTTTCTTTCACTTTGAAATTTACACTTCTACAGATGAAACACTTTCCAGATGTCAGGATTATATAAATATCCCTCCCACACTCACTGGTTCATTTGTTTCCAAACAAAATGGAAGTTATAAAAGCATGTATGTTAAATGGATGCTGTCATCCCTAAATCTCCCCTTTTTAATTAATCACACTTATTATATGCTCAAGGGAAAAACTGTTCTTAGGGAATGATTGTCTTTAAAGACTAAGGGGGTAATTCACTAAGCTCCGAAGTGAGCTGCATACTGTTCGCCTCACT
>WMED01011260.1:0-15351 GCA_019650415.1 Pipa parva | reverse complement strand
AGAGAGCTAAGCCGTGTGGAAAGCTTGTATTTACCATCTATTCAGTTAATACCAGGCCTGAAGAAGAGACATAAGTAGTGTGGAAAGCTTGCATTTACCATCTATTCAGTTAATACCGTGCCTGAAGAAGAGACCCAAGTAGTGTGGAAAGCTTACATTTACTATCTATTCAGTTAATACCGTGCCTGAAGAAGATAGCTAAGTATTGTGGAAAGCTTGCATTTACCATCTATTCAGTTAATACCACGCCTGAAGAAGAGACCTAAGTAGTGCGGAAAGCTTACATTTACCATCTATTCAGTTAATACCGTGCTTGAAGAAGAGACCTAAGTTGTACGGAAAGCTTACATTTACCATCTATTCAGTTAGCCAATAATAGGTCTCACCTATACTAGGGATGGCGAACCTATGTCACGCATGCCAGAGAGGGCCTGCGCGCCTCTGCCACCGCTGCATTGCTTGATCCCCCCCCCCCTCTAGCGAGCAAGGGGTCCTTCTGTGCAGGCCGGGGACCCGACTTGAGAGTTATTTGACAGGATAGGCGCAGCAGAGCTCCTCCTCTGAAGCAGGTGTAATGAGGTCACTCGTAATCGCCTGCACTTCGGGGAAGGCTCTGGCGAGTGACATCACTTTTCGGCACTCTGTTCCAAAAAGGTTCACCACCACTGTCCTATACTCTACTTGTCTCAATTTAGCAGTGAGTTACAGCTGTAGGTTTTAGTTTTGAAACAAAATAATTTATATAAATTAAAAGTTATACATTCCTATGGTCATTTTTCTTAGAAACGTTATATTTTACATGTTTTTCAGCCTTTTTGACTGCAGGATCTGTTTCCCATATTTACTGTCCCGGACTGCACAACGTGTCTGTTTAATCAGGTGCACTGAACATCAGCACAGTTGATGAGAAAGTGTGAATGGAACGTGTTACATTAATGGTAAAATTGTTTTAAAAAATCTATGCAAAAACTATTTGAGTTACAAACATAAATAACAGAGAACAAACAGGTATTTTTGCATACAGTAGTGCTCCCTTAAAATAGTTTGTGCTTTCTGTGCAGTAGTTAGTATTTGCATGTTAAATCCCCACAATTAAAGTGCACCTGTCATCTCAAAACTCTGATACAAATTTAAGTTGTACTAATGAAATAGAAGTTTTTGTAAATGTATATGTATTTAAAATAATGTACCTTTAAATAGCATTTCTCTCTGTCATCTTCCCTGTCGGCCTGAGTGTTGGGTGGGCGGAGCTAAATAATAACTGACATTATAGCTACTTCACTGAAATCACGATCTAGCAGGTATCTGATTGGAGGACCTATAATGTCAATCATCATCACCCAACCCAGGAAAGAAAAGTCAGGCTGACAGGGAAGATGACAGAGAGAAATGCTTGTATAAAGGTATATAAAAAAAAAATATATATATATATATATATATATATATACAGTATATATATATATATATATATATTTACAAAACATTTATTTCATTATTTCATTAGTACAACCTAAAGTAGTATTAAAGTTTTGATGTGATAGGTGTACTTTAAATCTAGAAATACATTTATTTATTTTTTTTAACAATAGTTTCAAATGTAGCAGATCTGAAAATGGAACGTTTTCTTGTGCTTCTTTAAACAGTGTGTGATGGCTATACCAGGGCATGAACTTTGCATCCAAAAGGGTCGTGTTTCCTCCTTATTGGTTATCATTTCACTCTAACATGGTTCTGCACCTGTTGCCATGCATTTAGCCACTCTGACAGTCCCTGAGGGTGTGAACCTTGCACTGTGAATCTGCTGCCTAGAGGTAAGGGACCCCTGCTTTGTGCTGTGCTTTTAATTATGACATTTTTGATGAAATAAATGGTTGTTTTAAACTTGACGAGAAACGGTTGTGAAATGGTAAATTTCCTGGGAAAGTCACATCTGAAAGAAGACAGATCTTCCTTTAGTAATCCATTGCTTGTTGCTATCTTCTTTATATTTAAATATTCTTCTGATAGACCATGTTAGGAGTAGGAGTTACTTGTCTCCAGTAAGACAAGTTTTAGTACTTGTATCATGTTTTAGATATTATATGCCTCTGGTGTTTTATTCAAAAACAACGCTTGTTTGTGGTATCTGTCTGATACAAAGTCCGTGGATTAGCACAAAACCAGACAAAATGGCCATTGCAAAGTGTCTATCACAACATGCTCTATACATGCTGGAACCCGTTCTTTTGCTGTTGTTGGTTTATTTGGGAGATGTTGTTCAAGAGCAACTTGGAGATTTTACTGATTGTACAGAAGCTATTGTTCATTTGCCATATTGGGCTTTTATTGATTCATTTTCTTTTCGGCTTAGATGATTTTGGGGGTTATTCACTAAAGTCCGAATTGTTGCGTACAGGTGTGAATTTGCCAGATAAAGACAGTCGCAATGAGAATATTGCCGCAGCCGCAAGTTTATTATGGAAATTTGTCACCGCTTTAAAAATTGTCACAGTCGCGACTTTACAATGGGGAAATGGTCGCGGATTTGCTATGGGAATCCGCTGTTTGAGAATTCGCACCTTAGTGAATAACCCCCTTTAGTGTCTGGTAAACCAGGGAAGATGTATCTACTGTATGTTTTTAAGCATATTCATGCAATATTCATCTAAAGCTCGAATCCTATCAATGAGCCATATTTGTCGCCTTGCCAGGTTGTTGAAAGCTGTATAATATCTGAGACCTAATCACGTGATTACTGTGAGCATATGGCAAATTTAAATTGGCGGTTTTGCAAAACGATATAACAAAGGCAAACTGTAAAATTATGCAAATTTCCACCAAATGTAAATCTGTAATGAAAAGTAACATTTATAGGAGCTGTGTAATACTTTTTTTTTTTTAAACAATATTTTTATTAGGTTTTCTTCATCTTAATTACATCCAACTTATATATCGCTATTAACTATTTACATAAGCACGCACTGCCATATAAAATATCACTTATATTCCACATATCTGATAATTATTACCTGCTGTGATACACATTTTAGGCCTTGCCATCTATGTAGTACTAGTTAATTTAGTCATTCTTCTTCATCCCATCCCCCCCCCTTTCCCACCAGAAGCTCCACGTTTTCTGGAAATTTTCCTGCTGCCCCCTGTGGTCCTATACCAGCTTTATCAGTGGTAGCGCGTTAATAATGAGGACGCACCAGCTTTGGATTGTGGAAGGTGTTGGGCCCATCCAATGCATTAGAATTTCCTTTTTTGCAGAAAAGAACATGGCTCAGTACCTATTTCTGAGTGTGTTTCTGGCAAATATGTCGTCCTGTGTATTACTTTTAGTTATATTTGAAATGTTTAGCTGTGAACTGCAAAGAACTGCTTTAAATATGCATAATTTCTAATTAATTTAGTGGGCGTTTATCAAAGGATGGTTTTCACAAGCGTTATGTCCCGCACATCTTTTATCTACTGTAAAGCAGGCAGCAGCAACAAAACAAGACACTTTCATAACAATGGAAATGGGAAAACTCTGAAAAACAGATCATAGTGCTGTTGTAGTATTAGCATCCCTCGATAAATACCTTCCAAGTACTATATTTTTATAGTGCATTAAGTGCAATATGCAAAACTAGTCTTAATTCTTAATGGAATGGAAGTCGTTAATACAGCGATGAAAATGATCGATTTGTGGATCATTTCTATAAACCACATGCCAATGTCCATTCATTTTAGGAACATTCCAGAAGCTGACACACTAATTGTAACACCTATGATTGTGGTCACATGATCTTGAATAGTCAAAGTACTGCGCTTTTGTATGCAGTAAAAACCATGTTAAAGGAGAAACACAGCTCGATTTCTCGTAGGGCAGTGATGGTGAACCGTTTCGGCACTGAGTGACATCGCTCACCAGCGCCTTCCCTTGAAGCACAGGTGAAGATGAGCGACGTCATTGCGCCTGCGTCAGGGGCGGAGCTCTGCAGCATCTACCCTATTGGCGAGAGAGTGCTCCTTCAGTGTAGGCCGCAGATCTGACCTGAAAACTATCAGGTTGGGTCAGTGGCCTGCGCTGAAGGACCAGTCATTTGCTGGGGAGGATCAAGTAACGTAGCAGTGGCAAAGACGCGAGTGCCCACAGAGAGGGCTCTGTGTTCCCTCTCTGTCACACATGCCATAGGGTCGCCATCCCTGTCCTAGGGTGTATCTAAAGGGGGGAGGGGGAAAGTACTTATCTATCAGTCTTTTAAGCTCCCAGCACTGCTCTTCACTTCCTGTTCCTGTGTATTTTGGCAAATTGAGCAAGCACAATATTAGTTTTCTGGTGTAAAACTGCTATTGCACTTGCTCTGTTTGCCGAAACGGGAGGTGAAGAGGATCTCAATGCTTGTCAAGAGCAGAAGAAATCGACAATCTAGTGAGGCAGCAATGGGAGAAACAAGCTGTAGTTCTCCTTTAGGAAAAACATGGCATAGTTGTGCAGAGAATCAGGATTAGTATAATTTTCTTCTATATTCCACATTTATAAAGATGCTGCATCAACTATCTCATGGATAAGAGCTGAGATCTATATCACTAGTGTGCCTTAGGCTGCTTACACACCATGCATTTTACCGCAAGCGTTTTTTCACATGGCATGGTAGCAGTGAGATCAAAAATATGCCAGTAACCAATTTTAAGCAGTTAATTGTCTCTGAAATTACGAGTATAAGTTCACAGCAGCTGCTTCCAGTTTTGCCTCTGGCATTCTCCTTTCTTACATTTTATTATTACATTTGCAGCACCTAAAACAAAGTGCAGGCATAATGAATAGCGAACTCTGCCCTAAATGTAAAAATGAAGTCTAAGCCCTAGTTTTTGTAGGTTTGTATTTTCTTATCTGTGTTAATAGCAGACATTTTTGATAGGTTACGTGACAACTTCCCACTTTTTCCCATTGCTTTCCGCAGAGCTTTGCCCTACTACCTTGCAAAAGTTAAAGTAGAAGGGTTTTTCTAGAAAAATGTGCTTTCCGGAGAGGAGGCACAACTTTTCAGTAAAGTAAAGCAATACCGTGCCAGCAGGTTAATCCGGAATCTTTTTACTTTGCAGTTTTACTTTCTCTGTGTTGTTAATGGATGCATTAGCACCCAAATGTAATTATTTAAAATAGAACACACTAGACTGATAATATGCCTTTAGTATAATGTGCATAACAGTAATCCCTCTTTCTGAGGAGTGACAGCTATCCGATCCGGTGTCCAAATAGTTTAAATGGCACATGATGCCTAAGATTAAGAATGCCTTACATGTGAACACTTTCCATTCTCAGTGCTGTTACCAAGCATGGCTAATTTAAAATGGATTTAAGTCGTACGCAATCTGCTTTAAATCTTGGCAATCCTGTGATATCCAAAGAATTCGGATAGCAGAATACAGTATATAGCTGAGGACTGTCCATCTGTAGGCTTGGTGGTCTGAGTGTAAAATTATGGCTCCATTCTACTTTAAAGTTTCATTATTATTTTAAGGAGAAACAGACCGTGACATGTGGGAGGGACAGATATTTGGCCATCTGCACGGAAGAAGCTGGAGATCATTTCTCACTCCCCGTTTTATATTAATTCTTTCAGTTTGAATTAAAAACAGCAAGATTGTTGGTGTGGGAGCTCAAAAATACATACTGTCGAGTTTGAGAAATAGGATCTATCTGTATCCACTAATCCAGTATTTTACTTGTCTTATTGTTCACCCTGGAGGAAATAAATCTGTTTCTAATTAGCTACCAGTTTTTTTGTTTGTTTTTTTGTTCTTCTTTTAATTTTCATTAATAATCAAATTTTGCAGCTTAAAAAGGTAGAACTATTAAAAAACGTTTTATACCCTGTTTCATGATCTGCTCTTAATTACATGTAATATTCCTCGTCCTGCTCTTTTTGTAATCGTGAACACAAACCTACCGTGAATAATTTTTAGTGTTTATGCCCGAAAGTACATACGTGTACTTCCATAGTGTCAGGCGGCTTGTATAGAGTACTGGATACATTTATTGCGCCATCTTCAGCAAGTGAACATCCAAAGAAGGTGCATTTATTATTGCTTTGTTTTCTACATTTGTAAAATATGGAGGACCAAAAATGACATAAGTATAAATCAATCAATCAATCAATCAATAAATAAATAAATACAGAAATAAATGATTAAATAAATAAAAAATGCATACTTAAAATATATTTTTTAAATTTCATTTATACATTTCCACATTTCTACATTTATTTATGTATTTATTTCCACATTCCACGTCTATTTATTTCCACATTTCTATATTTCTACATTTATTTATTTCTGTATTTCTTAATCCCATATGTTAATTGAGTGGGCGCTCCTAACCTCATTCTAAAGCATGATTGGTTAGTTTGCTGAACCAGACAGAAGCAATCGACATTTCAAGTCCCTACAACAACAAGGGACACCAGGGAGAACATAATTACCCTGTGCTGCCAGTACCTAATCAAGAGCTGCGGTCCCTGCATGATCAACCGGCTCACGTCTTACTGCTGAACCTCCCACAGCACGAGGAGCCGGGATCGCATGTGACAGCCCCTAATTAAGCAGGTACCGATCCCAAATCGGGCAAGCAGACACACACTAAATACTAAATAAAAGGACAGGGAAATACACTGTACCTGATCCACAGAACAGCCAGCTCAACAGTGAGTAAAACCATCCACCCAGCAGAGAGGGAGGGGCAGCCCATCTTGGGACAGTGTAACAGCAGGGAGGGAGAGAGAGGGAGAGAGAGACAGTAGTACTGACAAGCACCAGAGGGAATTCTGTGTCAGGGGAATGCTGTTTCCCTCTGGTGCTTGTCAGTGCTGCTCTCTCTCCCTGTCCTCTTATTTATTTCTCTGTCCTTTTATTTAGTATTTAGTGTGTGTCTGCTTGCCTGTTGGTTTTACCCGATTTGGGATCGGTACCTGCTTAATTAGTGGCTGCCACATGCAATCCCGGCTCCTTGTGCTGTGGGAGGTTCAGCAGTAAGACGTGTGCCGGCTGATCATGCAGGGACTGCAGCTTTTGATTCGGTACTGGCAGCACAGGGTAATTATGTTCTTCCCGGTGTCCCATGTTGTTGTAGGGACTTGAAATGTCGATTGCTTTTGTCTGGTTCACCAAACTAACCAATCATGCTTTAGAATGAGGTTAGGAACGCCCACTCAATTAACATACGGGATGAAGAAATACAGAAATAAATAAATGTAGAAATGAATAAATAAATAAATGTAGAAATATAAAAATGTGGAAATAAATACATAAATGTAGAAATAAAATTAAAAAATATATTTGTAGTATGCATTTTTTTATTTATTTATTTATTTATTTATTCATTTATTTATGTATTTCTGTATTTATTCATTCATTTATTTATTTATTCATTTATTTATACTTATGTCATTTTTGGTCCTCCATAATAAAAAGACCCCTGTCAAATATACAATTAAAAAATATTTAGGATTAAAAAGGGCTCAAAAATACTCAGGATTAAAAAGGGCTCTTGCAAAGTATTTTTAACATCTGTCAGCCATGAACGTGTCAATTGATACAATGACAAATATCAAACTAAATCTTATTGGCTAACAGCAAACTGAAAGCTCAGCCTGCATTAAAAGGGCAGTTCAGGCTTGGGAAGAAAGACTAAAATCATAAAAAAGGACTTGGAAAAAGGAATTTTTCTTATATAGCGCGAAAGTTGTTAAACTCAGAAACTTTCCGAGTTTACCGAGAGAAATCTCGCATTGTTCTCATGAGATTTTTCAAGATCTCGAGATAGAGTTTTTCAGTCTAGATTTTTTTTAAAAAATTTTTCATGGAAACATAGCCATACTTTACATTAGTAGCATGGCTACCTTTCTCTTGGAAATTTTTGAAAAATCGGGATCAAAAAACTAGATCTCGTAATCTCATGATCACATCATGAGGACAAGAGCAAACGCATAACAGTCTGTGCAAGCCGAGGTGAAGGATCGGAGCGTAAGTTCGGACTTTGCTGAATTACCCCCTCAATTGGACATCTTATAGTGACCACATATTCTCTGCACCTTTTTGCATCTATTAACAGCAAATGCAACAACCCTTTGGGTGTTCATCAAACTGGTGCAAGGTATACTGCCAGAGTTTACCGATTTGACATTGACAAATAAAAGTGACACATTGAGGGCTTATCGCAGGATTCCTGCAACTGGAGATTATTCACCTACAATTCTGGTGACCAAAATGCAAAAAAATTCTGATATTGTTCTTTATTTTCGGTAGCATGGCTTGTTATGTTAAATATGAGTTAAAACAATCTTGAGTTTAGGAGGGCATGTAGCAAAGGCATGAACAGCACATACAAACTCATAACTCACATAAGAGCTAATTAGATTTGTTTGGCAGGATCGATCCCTCATAAACCCATGTTGATATGGAGTTATACGTGTCTTTCAATTGAGTTACTAAACTTAGGATAATATCTCTTAGAAAGCATTCAAACATTTTACCCACAATAGAAATTAAACTTACAGGTCTGTAGTTTTCAGGTTCCCACTTTAACCCCTTTTTGAATAAAGGGACCACATTTTCTAGGAATCAGTCCTGTGGTTCATTCCCTGTCATAGAGTCCCTAAATATTAATAAAGGTCTGTCTATGACTGTACTTAATTCCCTTAAGACCCTAGGATGTATATTGTCTGGAAATGGTGATTTATCTATTTCAGTGATGCCCAACCTTTTTCGGCCTGGGGGCCATATAAATTTGCGACACCCGTACCACGGACCGCTTCAAAGTTGCGACTTGTAAAGATGTGCCCTCCGACAAATTTTGAGTTTACAACTGTGACAATTTTCCATAGTAAAGTCCTGACTGCGACAATATTCTCATTATAAAGACGGTACGAAGGTACATGCAAACTATGGCCTGTTGATTTCAGTTGGGAACTATGAACAAAACCATACATCAGATGCGCTGGAAACAGTAAGAACTTTTAGATAAAATCAACATTTTGGATTTTTGATATGTCGACTGATTGGTTCAACAGTCTAAGTATAGTCTTGACATTTTTCTTTAAATCTGTTGAAAGAAAAGCAATTGTTTTCCATATTTAGTCCAATACATTTTGGAGGAGAATTGATAGATGGATGCATGATATGGAACGTCTCTGATACACTAAGGATTGGCATGCAGGATTCCTGTCTCGTGAGTAGGAGTTACTATCTTTGTTAAGTTTGTAATTCTTAAATACAAACATTATGCTGCTGCTAATTTTTGTGTTCTGTTATTCCATATCAGTTGGACCTGAACTCTAAGGATGAGAAAATGTTAATAGACCTTATGGTGACCTTGTGTTTTTGAGTCGCTTGTTAAAAGAACTTATTTTATTGGGTGAGTTTATTAGGTCTAGTGGGGCCTCCCTTCATCCCTCTTGTTGGTTTCTGCACCAGTTGAGCTTTAGCTATTGACAAAACCCTGTTTCCTGTAGTGATTACTATACTTCATAGTCTCTTATTTTCATTTTGTGCTGTGTGTAGTGTGTGTGTCATTTTTAGTTATCTTCTTGTTTTATAGATACTAGAAGGAATCACTTCCACCCTAATTTACTAACTTTTTTTTTTTTTTATACTTCAACCAAATACCTGGGGACATTCCCAGATGTGTTTTACTGTGACAATTTCCAACTTTTTGAAACGTAAAACATTTCTAGAAATGTCATCAGCCATTTTGTCAACCAACCCAGTGGACCATGTTTTGCAGAAATTGTTGCTTTTTTTTTTTGTTTATTTCTTTTTATTGATTTTTCCAAATACAAGAAATAAAATAAATCATAAGTAAAGTACATTGTAAACTTCCAATATCTTCTTTTATTTTATTTTTTTTAATTAAACGTAAACAATATTTTTAACGTAACAGATAGTTGTATATGTTTTGCATTTTTTACATCATTAGTTTGATTTACTTGTTCTTTTGGTTTGTTTCTCAATTTTAGTCTATTACTACTGTTTTTTTTCATTAGGTTAGGTTATTGTGTTTTCTTTTCTCTTCCCTCTAGCCCAGCGGTTCTCAACCTGTGGATCACGAGGCCATCCCACGGGGGGCGAGAACCGCTGCGGCACCTGGAAGCGCCCGCAGGAACCCTTCTTATAAGGGTTCCTGCGGGGTGACTTCAGCCGAAAAACGTCATCACACGATGCGCGGGGACGTCAGAGCCGGGGGTCGCACCAGTATAAAGGTTGAGAACCGCTACTCTAGCCCCTTTCTTTCCCTTCTCCCCCTGGGTCCCTAGTCATATGCCAGTTATCCAGTATTGCCAGATCTTTATGAATCTTGGTATGTTATTTTGATGCCTGGCAGCTATTTCCGCTAGTCTTTTGGTTTCTCTTATTTTAGCTATAAGTTCCTGTTCTGTAGGTGGTAGGGTTTTTCCAGTGACTTGCTATCGGGCATTTTGCTGCCATTGTTATATGGTTTATTAATTTTTGCTGGCTATTTCCTACCCCTTCAATTGATTTTGCTAACAATATATTTAGAAGATCTTTCTGTGTCGTTGGATATTAGGCTTATTACCATATCCCAATATGAAGCATTTTTTCGTTTTTTTTTACCACAAATGATAAAATGCGTAATGTTTGTAGCGGGGGTGGGGTGGTCAGGCTGGCATGATTGGTGACAAGCCAATGGATTTAGTGAAACCCATGCTTTAAAGCATATACATGTATCAAATCCAGATCTGTTATGTGAAAGAAAATAAGACATCACTCTTTTATCTTGTATAAACAATAAAATGGAATAATTTCATAACAGCATATTGCTTTCAGGAGCCTTCAGTGCACACATACTGTAAAGGTGATATCTCTGCACTTGACATGGCGAGTTATTACGCTGGGAGCATCCAGTCCTGGGAGAACAGAGCGATCTCTCTCCCATCACCTCAAGTGTAGAATGCTTTATGGTCTATATTTTACTGGAAATTTCACTTTAGTTGCATTTTTCAACTTTATTGGAAGGTTATAATATAACACACTACACAGTCCACTTAAACCTGCTGCTTCATAAAGTCGAATGTGTTAAATTCTTCAAAATGGAATCTTCCATTCTCAGCGTATAATGTATTTTAATGTTCCTGCAGCACAACGTGTGTGAATGGAAAGTGAAGAGAAGAGGGTTTCTGATAGAGGAACATCTCGTCCCAAAGCTGTTGAAGACATGGCAACCTCTAACGAACCACCAAGTAAAGATTCCTCAGCAGAAAAGAAAAGAGGTGCTCGTAATAAAAGATACTCATAACATAATTCCTCATTCATGTGGGCACTTTGTTGCCATACTTTATGTTAATTTTTATGTCTCCAGAATGCCATGAGCTCCACCATTTGGTGAAGTAAAATCATCAAATTAATGTAAAAATAACTTTCATAAATTTGCACATTTAGACATGATGAATAGAATGTTTGTTATCGTATTAGAGACAAATAGAAGCATAAAGGTGCATCAATACTAGCCGATGTAAGCTACTGAATTGAGCTCAAATTTGCCACATTGCAGAAAAAAATATCTTTGTATAAGCATAGATAAGGTGTATAAGCAAAGATGAGGGGGTTATTCACTAAAGTCTGAATTGTTGCGTGAATTTGTCAGATAAAGACACTTGCAATAGGCTGCTACTGTCGCAGTCTTGTCTTTATAATGAGAATATGTTGCAGTCCTGACTTTATTTTGGGAAAATTGTCGCAATTTTAACATTAAAAAATTGTCGCGACTTTGCAATGGGGAAATTGTCACTGGTTTGCTATGGGAATCCACTGTTTGCGAATTCGACAGTCAAATTCGCACCTTAGTGAATAACCCCCAAGGTGTATAAGCAAAGTTGATGAGGTGGGAAATTCTCACAGATTCACATATCTTTGCACCAATTTACACTTTGATAACTAATCTCCTTAGAGCGTGAAGGAAAAAGTAGTGAAGAGAGGGCAGGCACAATGGGGGTATGTTTTGTGTGGGAGTAGAGCACACCTGGGCATTGTACCGCCCGCAGGCCACATCTGGCTCTCCAACCATCTCCGACCAGCCCACGTGAGCATGTGAAAACATGGGGGGCATGGCCAACCCCCATAGGCGCCAGCAAGCTAGGCACACAACTCCAGCCTTCTAAAACCACGCAAACCTTTCATGTGGCCTCATGAGAAAAATAATGAGCCACCACTGGAGTAGAGAGAGAAAGGGTACATGAGTACTGCAAATGATAACTTACAATTTTGTGCAAAAAATGTTTACAATTTCCATCTTTTTTTTTTTTTTTTTTTTTTGTACTAATAGCTGGTTTGTGTAAAACATGTTAGCAAAATTTAGCTTTGCTGTGTCTTGGACTACAGCAAGTGGGCTTCAGTTGTACGATCAAGGTTCTCACTGTTTCTGAGGCAGCCAGATTGTTTATGGGGCCATGTCATGATATACCTCCATACCAAGTCATGTGACATCAGACATGATGTCCCTTGTTAATGTGCATGTGTCAGGATCTGTTGCACCTGTGCTTAGGGCTGACAAGTGAGGAGGGGGACCTGTATAGTGCAACCTGGCTTGCTGGGAGGGTGCTGCAGAGTCTACAAATATTGTCTATAAAAGGGTTGATACACAAGGAGGCCCACTAAACAAGATATTTATTGGTTACCCATTCCCTTCTTCAGTCCCTATGAATTGCTTTTATCCTATCACTTTTTTTCACTATTAATCTTTGCTTTCTATAAGTAGCCCATAGGCCCTTAGTAATATGCAATGATGGTGGAACTTGAATCTCTAAGATGGTCCACTAGGAACTTGGCAGTTCAAGAAATAGAAACTTGGGAATGTTTGTGAAGAAGAGAGAGAGAGAGAGAGAGAGTGTGTGTGTGTGTGTGTGTATGTATGTGTATGTATGTGATCTATGACTAATATTTGTGTCATGCATAAATGTTATATGGTCATGTAATTATATATGCCTTGAGGAAAGCAATGACTGATAAGTGTACCTAGGATCTGTTTCCTATAGCTTTAATAACATTGTGGCCATTATACACAGCAAAAAGTATTGCTTCCAAGCAATAAGTTGTTCAGTAGTAATTGTGCAGGAACTGGATGAGCGCCACTGTCTGCTGTCCACCTTAGGCCACTGATACACTGGGTGGTTTGAAAAACTTACGGATCTGATTTTTTTTCTTTTTATGGAGCTTAAAGAGTTTAACATTGGCATGTGAAGGTTTCCGCATCAAATAACAATATGACCATTTATCTACCAGCATATTCCTACACCCTCAGGGCACTTTTTCATAAATACCTTTTGTAGTCATGTTTAAAGGTCACATTACTTTGTCATTTTTAACCATCATGCAGGAAAATTAATTGATCTATTTTCAAGTTTTAGGACCCATATGTATGGACAGGCTGGGCGTTTTCGATATGGGTAAGGCTACTGGTGCCCCACCAACAGGATGGGACGCAGTAAGCAGCCCTAAAATTGTTTTGCCTCTGTAAATATATAAAAGCAGCCTTGTCATAATGTAATAGTACAGAAATATGACATTTTATGTGCTGCTTTGTTTCAGGTACTGTCAGATGCTCTGTTTCATCTATTTGGGCAGGGGTCTCAAACATGTGGCCGAGGCTGGGGTACTGGAGGTCCAGAGACATCCTCAGGACAGCAGAAAGCCAGCTAAGGGAGGAGTGTGCCTGCCAGATTTCCCTACCTGCACTCGGATGCATGCACAAGCACTGTGTGCAGGTAAGGAAGTGGTGTTTGGTGGCTGGTGGCAACATGAAAAAAATTGTCAGGGGGTGGAGCATATCAAATGTAAAAGGAATGCAGCCCATCAACTTCTCATTTTTTTCTATGTGTGGTATGTTTACCTGGATGTGTTTTAGACCCTTTTTTAGGGGTACTGAAGCATTTACAACCTGTAACTGCATGAGCTGGGGGCATAGATGCTTCGAGATTCATGTCCAGAGCTGCCCCCATTGTGAGAAATATATAGCTCTTCTACTGTAGTTCAATGATGTTAAGTTTAAATGTAACAATCTTATCGATAATACTTGTGTAGGCATAATTTAAAAAGCCACTAAGACCAAAAAATTCAAATGCCTTAAATACATTAAATGGGTATGAAAAGTTTGAATAAAACATTTATTTGTATTTGAAATTTATACATATAGAAAACCAACCTGAACATTAAAATGGAAAAATGATTTTGGGATCAGTAGTTTTTGCCTCTTGTTTAAACAACCCTGCTCTCCCTCCCATTCTGTGTACAGGCTCTTCCTGTGCAGTATCGATAAGCCCTGCCCACCAGTGACATCACTCACTATACAGAGAGCAAGGTCTTTTGTGGAATCCCTTTCCCTTCTCCTTATCTAAAAAAATGGTCCTTAACCCTGAGGATGTGCAGATTAAAGCTGTTTGAAAACCTCTGTGGTCAGCTGTGTAGAGAGGAAGTAATGGAAAGGAGGGGTGTGGCTACACACAGCAGGAAACTCATTGTGAGGGAGAATTCAGCAGAGTTCAATATCCCTTGTAACTGTTCTAAAAGGTGAGTCAGGAGTTTCTTAATCGATTAATTGCTTGACAATAGGTAAATGGGGCTTTCTTTATAGGCTTGTTTATATACCCTTTAAAGTTACTATATTTTCTATTTGTGCTTCCAAGAATTCTAAGTTGTGCCTATAAAGTATGATATTTGGCTATTGATCTATAAAAATCAGGATTTTGGGCAAACTTCCTAAATATGTATTATCGTGCCATAGAAAAAAATGGAACTGTGTAATGCAGTGTTTTTCAACCTTTTTTCTTCAGGGGAACCCTTTGATGTAATACAATTTCTGGCGGAACCCCTAGAAATCGCATAACGCATGTGACGTCACTGACGTTTACATACCCGCATCTCTCTCTGATGCGTCGGGTAATTATGCTGATTGCTAATGATGTGGTCTCAGTCCCTGCTAACAGTGATCACTGTCAGATCACTGTTAGCAGAGACTGAGGCCGCATCATTTGCAATCAGCATCATTACCCAACTCAGAGAGCGATTGCATCCTTGGATCCTCCCTCTGTGACCTGTCGGGTATGTAGATGTCAGTGACGTCACGCGCTTTATGCGATTTCTAGGGTGCTGATTGATAATGATGCAGTCTCGGTCCCTGATAACAGTGGTCAGGGCCAGTTCTAGCGCTGGGCGATGTGGGCAACTGCCCAGGGCACAATCTATTTGAGGGGTGCTGATGCCCACATCGCCCATAGCCAAATTCATCTCTTCCAGCATTCCAGTGATGCACCACCTCTGAGCACTGCTCCACAATGAGGTAAGTGGAATGCGACGGCGCTCCTTGGCTGCTTT
>WMED01011259.1:0-15352 GCA_019650415.1 Pipa parva | reverse complement strand
ACACTGGGACGCCATGTCATCCAGATCAGAGAGAACAAGGTTAACCTAAGTTGTTATCAATGCTCTGTTCAGAAGCCTGCAGCACTGATGGTATGGGGTTGCATGATTGCTTGTGGCATGGGCAGCTTGCATGTCTGGAAAGGCACCATTAATGCAGAGAACTATGTTGAGGTTCTAGAACAACATACGCTCCCATCTAGATGTCATCTTTTTCAGAGAAGACCCCGCATTTTTCAACAAGATAATGCCAGACCACATTCTGCAGCAATCACAATATCATGACTATGTAGAAGGATCCGGGTACTGAAATGGCCAGCCTGCAGGCCATATCTTTCACCTATAGAGAACATTTGGTGCATCATTAAGAGGAAGGTGTGACAAAGAAGGCCCAAGACGATTGAACAGATAGAGGCCTGTATTAGACATGAATGGGAGAGCATTCCTATTTCTAAACTTGAGAAACTGGTCTCCTTTGTCCCCAGACGTCTGTTGAATGTTGTAAGAAGAAGGGGGCTGCCACACAGTTGGGATTTGTTGGCGCCATGAAGTTTTGAAACATTTTCCCATAAAATGATACATTCTCTCAGTTTAAACTTTTGATCTGTGATTTGTGTTCTATTCTGAATAAAATATTAGATGTTGGCGCCTCCACATCATTGCATTCAGTTTTTATTCACAATCTGTTTAGTGTCCCAACTTTTTTGGAATCCGGTTTGTATATTATATCCATTATTTTTATTTAATCACTTTCTTACAAAAGTAACCCCACCCTTACCTACTTCCTCTTAAGACTTGATTTGCAGGCTTGAGAATTCTGGAAAAAAATCTATCACAAAGAAGCAGGTGGGTAGAAGCTCTGTGAGGTTGCACACATAGAATTTTCTGACTGGTTAATCAGAATTCTCAAGTCTTTTATATAAATCCTTGGCTTCACATTCCAAACTGAGTGGAAATAGGATGGCAGAGACAAGGAGCTCCTAAAATGAAGTGGCTATAAACTGAAAAAAGTGAAAAAATAGACACGCAAATAACTGCTGGTTGGACTGTTACTTTAATTCTATTTTCTTTTTAAAATTAAGAAAGAAAAAAAAAACAGTGAAAATGTTACACTTACCCGATTACCACCTTGTATATTGTTGTAGATAGTACGAAAGCGTTTCTTTGTGTAAGTGCATCTATAGGTTCCACCCATAAGGTACTCAATAACTAGTCCTACATCAATCAAGGTAATTTTATACCCCGGAGGAAGATTTCCCTAGAAATTGCAAGTCAAGTGTTAACACTTACAAGTTCTGTTTATATAAAAACTTTCAATATGGAAAATCAGAAATGAAAGCAAAATGTATATATTTATTCATTCCCTTCACACACTTAAGCCATTTCAACACAAGAATGGAATCAGCAGGTACATAGACATTATTTCTATTATTCCATTTAAAACTGAATAATATTCTCATTTCTCATCTATTAAATACCTAAGCAAGATTAAGAACCCTGAAAACATAATATATACTCAAACTATTCGGCATCCTGATGTCAAAATCTCTAGTTCTCAAGCTATAGCTAACGTACATTTTTCATCAATTCTCAAGAGCAATTTTGTAGTTGAAACATAACTGAACATCTAGATCAGCAGTTCTCAACCTTCTGGGGGTGGTAACCCCCGGCGCTGATGTCTCCGCGCCGCACATGATGATGTTTCGTCCGAACGTCATCACGCACACGCGTCACGTGGTGACGTTCGGCCGATACGTCATCACGTTTTCGGCCAACATCACCCGCAGGAACCCTTATAAAAAGGCTTCCTGCAGGCGCTTCCGGGTGCCGCGGCGGATCTCTACCCCCGTGGGATGGCCTCACGACCCACAGGTTGGGAACCGCTGATCTAGATTATCATTTATGGTATATTTTAACACATTAGATTAAATGACAAATACAATGATATGTTTTCATGCATTAAATGAGCGATGAGCTAAACATAAAAGAATAGCAAAGCTAAAAAAGAAGTAAGTAACAGGGCACTTGGTATAATTTACCTGCTTTACATCTCGGACTAGGTGAAACAGAGTTGGGTTAGTAGGACCTTGTTTCTTTAAATGGAAAAAATAGAAAAGAAATATTTGTAAATAACTTCATGACAAGTTAATGCATGATGATATTTTATAGAAAGATTAAAACTTAAAATAGGTTATTAATAACTAGTGCGCTGCTTTTTAAGACATGTAAGTATTTTTACAAATGTATAGAATGATGTTGGTATGCTGGCTAGATGATGCCTTTTTTGCTCCATGAGATATTATTTAAAGGTTTTCAGAAACAGATGAATGAAGAATTTATATAAACTTACGGTGTTGTACAGCTCTTCTAACCGGGGGATTGTAAGGAATTTGTGCATGCTGACTCCATTCTCTATCAGAAGTTTGACAAATGCAACTCTGTCCATTACAAGTGCATCCAACATGGCTTGTTCCAAGGACCCAACCTGAGAAAGTAATTTTGTATTTAATTATAAGATATCAATGCTATATTCCAGGTTATATGGAGGGAGATCAAGAAAATAAAGTATTAAGTTAGCTTTAGCATAAGACAACAGGAAGCTGAATTGCAACAAAGGCTGTTATGCCAACCTCATAAGTATAGTGAGACTAGGTGCAACAAAACGGTAATCATTGCAACAAAAGTTGTTATGCACCTGTGAAATTATGTATGCAAAAGAAGTATACATAATGAAGAGGATAACCTGGATTGAATGTGGGTTTCTAGCGTTGCTGCAATATAGGCTAAATGATGAAATGTAATTTATTAGGAGACTTTAGTTTTCAGAAAGGAATCAAAACATAAGGAATGGGACCTTCAAAATAAAATGACTGGATTTTTCTCTACTGATTTGTTGGCTTTAACTCAAACAGGTAACATAAGAAAAATTCTATTTATGATCTAGTACTTACTAGCCACTGCTGTCCATAGATAAACACATGGTTTTTAGCGATGTCCACCCTGTCCCATGCCAGTGTAAGCACTAACTGATCCAAAGCAGAGGCATTTGTGCCTGTATTGAAAGAAATTATTATGAATTATTGCATATAGGGTAGACAGAAATGGATATGCAGGAAGTCAATACTGTCTTGCTTTTCTTATGCCACTGTATAAAAATAGCAGAACACCAACAATTAATGTCATGTGTATATTGGTTTTTATATGGAAGTCAGTTGCATCTGTGGTGTAATAATCTAGCTTATTTATTTGGCAGTACAAAGTCACAATAAAAAGACCTGATTTTAATGTCAATTTATAGATTTTCAGATTTTGACAAAGAAAATTACAGGTTTGATTTCATCATGTTAAAGGAAATAAAGTTGCTGTACTTTTTCACGCCACGCTCTAAGGCATTACAGTAAACAAATTATGCTGTTCCTCCTCTGACCTTGGCTTTTGAACAAGGTGTCCCAACACATACATCCACTATTAAACCAAAGAAAACTCCAAAAATGTAGGAGAATTTGAAAATTTTAACCACACATTGTACATACTGTAAAATCAATAAGGGTGAGCCACGAGGGCAGTATAACAAGAAGGAGAGGGAAAAAAAAAAAAGAAGAAACAAAACAGCTGTGAGAGAAAACACTTAGGACCAGTCATCTGCAAAGTCAAGAAAAGCCAGTGTCCAATGATCTTGGGAGAAAGGGATTTTACAATGAAAACAAGAAATTTCCTCTGCAAACATTTGCAGGCACAAGCAAGACTGATATGGACATATTCTAGAATAACTGCAATGTTGAGGCCCGACATGTTGAATCCTAAAGACACAGGCTTATAAGAATGTCTGAGAAGAAGGACTTGTGGGGCCACTAAGAGATGATAAAAATATCCTAGTAAGCTGGAGAACTCAAGGAAGCACTGAGATTGGAGGGAAGAGTTAACCTATATGGTATTTGCATGGGAGGCACTCATATGCACAACCAGCTGTCTCAGCCTCAGGAATAGGCCCTTGAACACAGTAGGACTTGTGAGGCCACAAATAAGATTTAGAACCTAGCAACTGAAATCTGCCTATGTGCTTTTTATTTCAGTGGTTTAAATAGGCCAAGGTGGATACACTCCTCAAAGAATGTGCTCCACTGGAGAGATGTTTGTTTTGCTGTCACTTTGGACAGGGCACTTCAGGCATGAAACATCTCAGCCCCTTAAGCTGGCAAGAGTCTTGACAAAAAATGGTCAATTGAATTAATAGCAACCTGCCATTTTGTAACTGAATTAATTACAGCCTCAAGTGGATAGGCCATTCCATGCCATGAGGAAATAAATTTGCAATTGACTGAGATTTTAAATGGGCAAAGCCTACCCTCTGCAAAGTTTATTTTGAGGTCATGTAAGACATAACACCCTCTGAAAGATGGTGTTGATATTTTCAGTTATGAGGAAAACCCAATGTAGATTAGAGGTGATCCCCTACATGTCCACATTATAGGTCATGTAGATTGGAGATTCTTCAGAGTACTTTCTCTTGCAAGGCAATGCTAAGGTTCATTTGGTAGATGGCTAGTAGAAATTGACTGCCAAGCCTGCAAACTGTAATATCTCAAGATGCCTTTGAGTTCTACGGATGAAAAAGCCATTTGTCATACTGGCTTACTTTTTCAGGATGATTGTGATAAAGTAAAGAACTTTTTCCTCACTAGCTTGAGCAATAATCTTCTGGTTCAAAAAGATTTTTCTATAAAAATATGAAGACAAGAAATTACTTGTAATTTGCATTTGTCAACCACACTTTTTGCCATAGAGTCATTCTGGCTTCCACAACACAGGAAGAGATTCTTCTGAGGGAGGCTGGAAATAAATACTGATGTTTTTAGTCTAACTAAGGAGATATTTATCAATAGGTGAAAAACTCACTGTGCATCTCAAATTTTATTTCTGTTAACAATGGAGCTATATTGGTGTGGTAACACCCAAAAAAATTCACAGCGAAAATATCAGTAGAAACTAAGGTGGCCTTTGCCATTCCCCCCAAATACATTTCACCCACTCCACAGGAGAGCTGCAAAGGCAATGTTTTTCCACAACAAAAAATAGCTGAGCAGATACAAATAACCAATCACTGTGACTAGGGGACTGCAATTGGCAGGTAAGGACCATTAAAACTATACCAGGAGTAAAAGTTTTAGATGCATTTTCAGCATGATTGAGTAGGAACAGCTTTTTGTAAATGATAATTAGATAAATATTCACATTATGATGCTTCACAGTTTTAAAATATCTTAAAGACCACAGGAAGGCTTATAAGATTATATATACACCAATGAAGATACAGTCATTTGAGCAGACTGTATTATCATCAATGATCCATTAGTAAATCTAGCTACACACAAGTAGCTTTACCTTTTAGCAGCGCTGTAAGAATTGCAACATCAATGTCTTGGTGCTCATCTGAGCCTATGTGAAATACTGTTATCTGTGAGGAAAAAAAAATTTAAAAGATTACTAATTTGTAAAATACATAAAAAAAAAAAAAAATAGAAAGAAATATATATTTCACAATTAAAATTCATATAGCAACTGTTTTATGACCTTCAGAATGTCTGGAGGAATCGTTTATTATACATTTGAAATGAAATTAGCTGAAAATGGGCATTCAAGGCAAGCCGTAAAATAAAACACTTAGAATACAAGGCCAATACAACTGCAATGTAACACTAGCTGATGCTATCTCACCTTAACAAGGCAACCAAGGCTTTAAGCATAGGGCATAATACACTAGTGTGGAAAAAAAAATACGGCTCAGAGAAAGTGGATAGTACTTACCTAGTTCCGGACACAATGGCGTATGATGCCCATATGCTGAGTCCAGAACGTTGTGTGTCGCATTTTGGCTGGCGTTTGATACGCCACGCACAAAATGCTACCACATAGGAAGTGCTGTGAATGCTGAGGGAGCATTCACATTGTCGCTGGTAAGTACAAAAGAAAAATACACTCGGCGTATTTTTCTATTTTTTTTTCTCACACTAGCGTATTATGTGCTGCGCATAATATGCTAGTGTGAACCTAGTCTTAAATAAACACAAAGTTTGCTGCTATACAATGCAAACACTGCAGTCACTATTATATATATATATGTTATTTACATACTATATTTATATTTCTATAACTACATTTTTTCTAAACTGCATTTACTACCTATTACTACTATACTAATTGACTATGCCACTTGTTCATAGCATGCCAGCCAAACCATGTTTTTAGGTTTATTTTAATCTGCTTTTAACTACACTGGTCTGTTTACTGGCCATTTCGATTTTTTGCATCAGTGTGTTCTTGTTTGGTTAATTAATAAAAATTGTTAAATGTGTGCAAACTACACGAGAGTTCTTTTTTCTTGTTACCAATGATACAATGCAAACAGTCAATATATCTAAAAAAGGACATCTCTGTAATTCACTGTATTTTCAGGCTTTTTACTACTGGCTTAAAAATCTGTGAGAGTGTTAAAGAAAAAAGCTCATAATTTCATGTATGACAAGCTATAACAGCTAGCACATAATGTCTACATAGAATGTGTTATGTAGTTTGCAGAAATTAGTATTTTACATGGATACTTATGTTTTATATGGCGTTATTGCAAGACTAAGAATATAAATCTCAATTAGGATTATCTCTTGGGCAGAGAACGGTGTCTACCAAAACATCCAATGCAAAAAAATAAAATAAACATTTAGTAGGTAATAGTAAATTTCACAAATTAAGAAAAATATATTTGAAATGAATTGTTCTGTGATAAATATTAACATACTATAATTTACATTTTTCCTTACTTACAAGTTCCTTGCTCTTCATACACTCCATTGTTTTGTGGAAAAGATGGATGGCTTCAGATTGGCTGAAATTAAAGGTCTTCTTAATTGTAGAAATTATTTCAGAATCAGCACCTTCTGGTAAGTTTCTAATAGCAAAAAAAAAACAAAAAAAAACAAACAGGGTTAACACCGAGAAACAGTATATGGATTTTGTTAGTATAGAGAAATTAAAAAAAAATTCTATTTTTAATTTACCCTCCTTCTTCTGTTTGTTTGTGCACATATGCCAGTATGTCAGCAGCTCTTCCTGTGCCTTCACACACTACAACTGGCACTGGTGGACTTTCTTTAAGATATTCCAGCACTGTGAGAATTACATTAGGACCTCCTTCAAATATCAAAGCCACCACTGGAACTCCCTGGCCAATACCTGCAGAACATATATAAAGAGAGAACATAGTTTCTGACAACTAACCACAGCTGTAGAAAAGAAAGCACAATCAAAAGTAGCCATAATATTTTGACAATAACGTACGTGCATGGATACGTTGCAAATTGATTGTTTTTTCCAGTTCCCTTCTTAAATTAACTTCAGCCCCATATTTTCCAACTGTTCCATCATCCACAAGTATAAAATGAGAGTGGAGATTATTTAGCACATTGAGTTTACTGAGAGGGTTTAGAAGAGTTTGATATGAAGCCATTACCTAACAAAAGACGAAAAAGATATTTATAATTGCATATATGCAATTTTGCACTGCAAAACATGTACACTATAGAAAGTCTCACTTACATCTCTTCCAACAAGATCATTGCGGTTTTCAATCACTCCCCAGGGGGCTATGCCAATGGTGCAAATCTTTCGAGATGACCTCGAGGCATGCTCTTTAAGTGCATCACCAACATGTTTTGCTACACCTGATTACAAAATGTACAGATTTTGAAAAAATATAAAACAAAAAGGTACCATTTACATATAAAATTTCATGTTTTTCGTTATATGTGGTAAACTGCATCAAAAGGCCTCAAAGCATTTTTTTTTTTTTTTTTTTTTTTTTTTTTTTAAGTAAACCAGAAAAATCTTTGTATAAATGTATCATTTAACAATGCCCTTATGGGATAATAAATCACTATTACTGTTAAAGTTGAAAATCTTTATTTGTAAACTATTAAATAATCACAAATTCAATAAACTATTTATTTGAACTCAAAATATTTTATTTTGATCATATAAATTTCAATTTGTAATTTCTCATAGGAATGATCTAATTTTACACTCGTCATGTCATATTAGTCTGGACATTGGATCATGAGATGAAAGCAGATTGTTATAGTCTTCAGTTGTTCTCTGAACATGGCAGTTTAATTGCAAATGTTTCATCATCAAACAAGACAAAATCTTCAGTGTGTGGTAGTAATATGCTGTTTCCTGAATGCCTGTGTTTATATTGGTTCTATGTAAAACTGTACTGGTATCCGATTGGTTGCTGAATCTCTGAAACTTCTGTTAATATGGTTATGACTGGCTTGTTCTTGTGGATGTATAAAATTGCAAAATTGTGTATTTCTTCTCAAGTCTTGATAGTAGCTGTCGTAGAGTAGTGGTTGGTTTGAGGGTTAACACAATTCTGTGCGGTTGGAGAAGTCTTGCTGTCATTTCTGATATATTCTTAACATATGGTAAGGTGACATGTCTGGTTGACTGTTCTACGACAGCTACTATCAAGACCTAAGGATAAAATTGAAATGAAAGAAAAGAGAAGTGTTACATTACGTTACAAGAGAAACATTACATTGGACAAACAGGAAGAAAACTTTCTACACGACTTCACAAACACTCTCTGGCTAATAAAAAGACCTGACAGATTCTCTTTAATGTCAATTCATCAAGCAAGACATGTTTGATCTTGACAACGTTAAAGTACTTACTAGGCTAAGACCAAACAGGCTAGGGAATTTCTAGAGGCTTGGTGGGTTATTCACTAAGGTGCAAATTCCACTGTGGAATTTGCAAGCAGCGGATTCCCATAGTAAAGCCACTACAATTTACACATTGTAAAGTCATGACAATTTTTTAAAGTTAAGATTGCGACAATTTTCCTATAATAAAGTCGCAACTGTGACAATATTCTCATTTTAAAGACTTGACTGCGACAGTAGCAGCCTATTGCGACTGTCTTTATCTGGTGAATTCGCGCCTATACGCAACAATTTGGACTTTATTGAATAACCCCCTTGGTATTTGTCATGTGGATCACTAAACAGACATATAGATTTAGACAAAGTATATGAACCCATGCGAGTGAAAGACTTGAGAAGAGATACACAATTTAGCAATTTTATACATCCTCAAGAACAAGCCAGTAATAACCATATAAACTGAAGTCTCAGAGATTCAACAACCAATCAGATACCAGCATAGTTATACATAGAACCTATATAAACACAAGCATTCAGGAAACAGAATATTACTACCACGCACTGAAGATGTCATCTTCTTTGATACTGAAATATTTGCAATTAAACTGCCAAATTCGGAGAAAAACTGAAGACTATATAACTTACTACCTGAACTACCGACACCAACAGTCTTCAAAACAATATTAAAGCTGAATGTGCTTCAGTATAGTAAATCACAATCTGTTCACCAGCTATCCTGGGTGCTATATAAATGTATGCATCATCACCAGAGCTGATTTTAGTAGGGTGCAAACTGGGCATAAGCCCAGAGAACCCAGTACCTAGGGTACCTAGAGAGCCCTATTGAAAATAAATCAATGCTATTCACCGTCATGCTTCCAACATATGTGGTTCCAATGAACAGCATTGTTATTTTTAGGGGAGAGCCAGAACTAGCCCCCCTTGCAAAATTTGCTATCGTCTTACATCAACAAGATCACTGACAATTTTTGCTCTGTTTAGGCTAGTAATGCAAAATCTACTTAAAACAAGTTGATTTAAAAAGTTTGACATACCTGCATTAACGCCTCCTGTTATAATCCAGGCTCCAGTGGTCACTGCAGCTTTGATAAGACCTTTGCCAATTAATTGCTTGATACGGGGATGAAGCTCAAATTTTTGCATTCCTCCATGAACCGAGATAACAAGTTTGGGCAACTCCATTTGCCATTCCTTTAGCATCAACTGTAAAATGGCTTCAGGTCTGGAGTCATAGGACAACCTAACATACTATAGCACAGAACATTGTTTTAATCAGGGCCTGCCAATTATGAAAGCACAATCCAACCATAACATAATGAAAAATAATTCATATTATATAGACAGTGGGTTATAAAATTAACTTTTTTAACCCAGAAATTAAAATGCATGCACTTTGTAGAAAATAAAATAAATTTGCAGTTTACTCTATTTAAATGGGCATTTTGCAAGTCCGGTATTTATAAAGACAAAATATAAAATACAAATAAGTGTGCTGCTACAAAAGCTTAGGAAAATTTCTTTTAATAGTTAAAACCTTCTTTCTATAAGCAAGACAAACAGGTAAGGGTATGTTCATAACAGACAAAAAAAAATTCCTATTAAGTCATGACCCTTTTCAATAAAAATTAAAAACTGGATTACTAATTACCATGAATTTAAATTTGCATCTGTCTTTTCCAAACATGTCTATGAAAGATAATGTAATATTATGAGGCAATGTATCTAATATAGAGTAGTAGCTAAAAATTCAGTAATTCAGTGATGTAATTAAGTCTAAAAATGACCCACTTATGACGACATAGTTCATGTTCATAATACATTCCATATGCCACAAGAATGAGAGCTGCCATATTGCAAGCCTCAGCTAAGCCAACCACATCCCTGGGTATAAACACAGTTGCAGTGGATTTTGCAGCTTGTGGAGAACATAACAGCAGAGGGTAAGAATAAGTACAAATTAATTCACACATCACCTTATCTTTTCCCATTATAACATTTACATGTATTTAGGAAGAAAAGAGAGCTTTGGTTTTCATTTAGTGCAATACCTTTGCTCTGTATGAATGTGAACCACCTTGAAAATTTATAACACCATAAGCATCTGTTGGACTTTCTTCTGTGTGTTTTTCTACAGACCATTCTTCTAATTCGTCAGTGAAATTTTCACCTGGTTTCACATCGGAGTATTTTGTAGCAAGACTTGCAGTGAAGCAAGCATGCTGTCTGACCAGACGGCCGCAGCAGCATCTGTTTGACAAAAACATGTATTGTATTGTATTTATTCATTTATATAACACTGATATATTACGCAGTGCTTTACAGAGATTCACAATTCACTTCAGTCCCTGCCCTGTGGAGCTTATAAACTAGTTTCACTATTCAGTCTCACACACACATAGACAGACACAGATGTATGTTTGTTTGTTTTTTTGGATTGTGGGAGGAAACTGGAGTGCCTGGAGGAAACCCACTCAAGTGCGGGGAGAAACATGGGGCATGTTTATTCTCGTCAAGGACTATAGTATGATAGTATGTTAACATTACAGTTGTTGTTACACAGAAAACGTGTACTTTAACAAACATATTAAAAATAAAAAGATTGCAGTGTTTTGCTTCAACAGGTTCCAACTGATATTTATTTCTTACAAACCTTACAAGTTGCTGACAAATCTGGCATCCTGGAAGGCATCTGAAAAACAAGAAAGCAAATCAATAAAAAGTAACTAAACATACAGCAGGACCAGTAACCTCAGAATAAGAAAAATATAATTGGATTGGCATGGCAACTATTCCTAGTGGAAAAAATGTTATGTTTGAAATTGAATTCATGATTATTCTACCTTGTTACTGCAGTCATCTTTTATCTGTTATAGAGGAACATACATACCCCTGCCAAGTCCTATTGTTTCCTATGGAACTTTAGATAATACATATTCATGTAGTACTCCCGAAAGTACATTGGCTACAACCAGCAAAAAGAGAGCTAGACAAACCTATAAAAAAAAAACCATCATTTCAGAAATTAACTAGAAAATTGCTATTTTCACCAGTAGAGGAATAAGTGCCATGCCAATCCAATTACAGTATTTGCTGGTGTATAAGACTACCCCCAACTTTTCCAGTTAAAATATAGAGTTTGGGATATACTCGCCGTATAAGACTACCCCTCTTCCAATGCAAATCCTGCTTGGATTGGTCAGCTCTTCCTGCCTGCCCAGCCCTCCCTGTATCAAATACTATCATAGCACTATCACACTGTGCAGCCCCCACAAGCCCCTACGGACATTGTGATGCCCCCACAACCGCCCTCCCACTATGTGCCACCCCCTCCTTCTTACAAACTACCCTCTGAAGGAGAGGGGGCACTATCATAATGCTCACCCCTCCTTTTTCCTCTCCCTACCAACCTCCTCCATTGCACGGCTGTCTGTGCTGCAGAGCTTAGCGCTACAGCGTTGCCTCTCCCCAGCAATGATTAAACTTCCTGTCACTCACAGGAAGTTACATCATTGCCGGGGGAGGAATGCTGTAGTGCTCAGCTCTACAGCACAGACAGCCGGGGCAACGGAAGAGGAAGGTGGGGAGAGGGAAAAGGGGATACCTGGCGTATAAGACGACCCCCGACTTTTGAGAAGATTTTCAAGGGTTAAAAAGTAGGCTTATACGCCAAAAAAACAGTAACAACTTAGAGTTTCTTTAAAACATTCAGACTAAAAACTATGAAGACAAGTTCACAGTAACAGTTATATCTCCTATCAACAAGCCAATGACCTGTTAAAATTCCATTCTTTAAGTCTAGGTTCGCACTAGCATATTATGTGCAGCAAATAATACGCTAGTATAAAATAAAAAAAAAAAAAGTGACAGTGTGAACACTCCCTTGGCATTCACAGTTTTTCCTATCTGGCCTCATTTTGTGTGCAACGTATTATTGCGGTACAAAATGCAACATGCCAGCGTTCCGGATGCAGCGTATGCATGTCATATGCTAGTGTGTCTGAAACCAGGTAAATACATAGGTTTACACAGGCAGCATATTTTGTTTTTATTTGTGGCGTATCATACGCCGCGCATAAAAACTCCAGTGTGAACAGAGCCTAAGGTCTAGTTCCTACTTAAACAGGGAACAGGGTCATATGGTTCTTCAGCAGCCTAGATATTCAGATGGATAGGCATGCTGTACAGTATTTTCAAATCAATTTCAGGTTTTGCGCTGCTAAATGCTACAAACCTCCACCTTAGAAACCAACAAAATGGTGTAATGTCTGAATTTGTATCATACACTAAATGATCGTTTTACGTGATGTGGAAAGTTAAACAACTTGCCGATTACTCATTTGCAAAGTTTCCGCTTTCTTTGTGATGCAGTAATAGACAAACATGTGCAAGAACAAAATCTAAGGAGAGATTAAGGTCTTCACTAAGGATACATAGATGTTACTAATGTAGACTTCCAAAAATCACCTTCCTCAGAAACAGAGATTAACAAATAGTGAATACTAATTTTAAATGTAACTATTATATTAAGGCAAACATTATATTTTAAAGGACCAGTAATGCTAGCAAAAGAAAAAAATCCCATTTGTTTTAGAATGGCAGTTATTCCTATATAACTTGTGAAATCGATTTTCCTTTTTCACAGCTTTTATCTGTTACATAAACAAACCCCTGAACACACAACCTTAGATAATACATATTGAAGTGATGACCCAAAAGCCTAATTTAAAAATGATGCTGACTGCAACTAGTAATGAGAACACCACAAAACAATAACACACACAGAGGAATATAGCTTTCAAGTTCACATTTTACTGCATGGAAATGAATGCTATACCAAAGCAAATGGCAATTCTACATTCTTAATAGTAACCCTTTAAAGAAAGAAAAAAAAAGTTTTTTTCCTTCTTGCTGATCCCCTTCAAATTGGTTTGATTTAAAATCCATTAATTTGATGTAGTAAGATAAACAATTAGAGCTTCATATGCTAAGAATTGAAATGATAAATAAATGGCAAAACATGACAATCTGCAGATTATACACATAGCACAAGAATAATATCCGTCCAGTATTAATAATTCAAAGAGGCACTGCCTCCTCAAGAAATGAAACATTTACTGTAAATACTCGAATATTGTATGTTTAACATGTGACTAGCCTTTGTACCAAGCAAAGAGGTTTAAAGGAGACCTAAAGTAAAAAAATAAAAAAAAAGGACTGTTAAAATACTTACCTTCTACAGAGCCGATTGATTACAGTCACAGCACGAGCTGTGCTGTAATTAGCCAGCCGCCAATGCTTTCTTCACAGCGCTGGCTGACACAGAAACCAGTGCGCAGCTTCTTTTTCTTGCTTCAATGGGCTCATACATCATAATGCTCATTGTGGGGAGCGTTCTCATTGGCCACAGCAATGAATGTGATGATGTTTAAGCAATTTTACACCAGAGGTGAAACAAGGTGGGAGGAGCATCGCACTGGCTGGCAGTCAGCCAGCGCTGTGAAGGAAGCAAAGTGCTGGCTAATTACAGCACAGCTCATGCTGTGACTGTAATCAATCGGTTCTGTACACTGTGTTCCAAATTATTATACAAGTTATATTTTCCTAAATGGTCAATGCAAATGATAGTCAGTATAATTTTTAAGTCATGAACTATTAGAGTATAAAACAAATTTTATTGAACAAACCTCCCAATGATAAGTTTGTTTTTTTTTTTTAAATAAAAACCTCAAAATGCACTGTTTACAAATTATTATGCAGAACAGCTTTTCAAAACATTTTATAGGTTGTATAGAACTGCAAATGGTCATTCTTTGAATTTGCAGCATTAAGTGGTCACATTTACTAAAACACAATCAAAAACATCTCAACAGGTCAAGTTACATATTAAATAGGACCCCTTCTTTGACATCACCTTCACAATTCTTGCATCCATTGAACTTGTGAGTTTTTGGAGAGTTTCTGCTTGAATTTATTTGCAGGATGTCAGAATAGCTTCGGAGGGCTGCTGTTTTGATGAGAACTGCATCCAACCCTCTTAGACCTTTGCTTGAGGATACTCAAAATGTTCTTAATAAGATTGAGGTCAGGGGAGGATGGTGGTTATACCATGAGTTTATCCCCTTTTATGCCCATAGCAGCCAATGACGCAGGTATTCTTTTCAGCATGAGATGGTGCATTATCATGCATGAAGATGATTTTGTTATGGAAGGTACGGTTCTTCTTTTTGGACCATGGAAGAAAGTGATCAGTCAGAAAGTCTACATACTTTGCTGAGGTCTTTTTCACACCTTCAGGGACCCTTAAGGAGCCTATCAGCTCTCTCTCTCCATTATTCCGGCCCAATACATGACTCCACAACCTCCGTGCTGACATCGCAGTCTTGTTGGGATGTGGGGGCCATCCACCAACCATCCACTACTCCAACCATCTGAACCATCCAGGGTTGCACGGCATTCATAAGTGAACAAGACTGTTTGAAAATTAGTGTTCATGTATGTCTGGGCCCACTGCAACTGTTTCTGCTTGTTAGTACTGGATGGGGTGGCCGAATAATAGATTTATGCACAACTGCAAGCCTCTGGAGGATCCTACACCTTGAGGTTCATGGGACTCCAGA
>WMED01011258.1:0-14938 GCA_019650415.1 Pipa parva | reverse complement strand
GCGCCTAGGGCGCCAATAGAGCCAGAGCCGGCTCTGACTTTAGGGCTGTACTCTGGACTGTAGGAATTATTAAAATTTAACTTAGGAATCAATACTAAACAAACCAATTGTGTTTAAAATATTCTAATACAGTGATTCTCAACCGGGGGTGTCGCAACCTCTTTTGGGGTCAAATGACAATTTGCCTGGGGTCGCCTAACACTCCTTTAGATTTTTGCAAATTTTTTATATAATTTTAAAGTTGTGACATGACAATATTTCTATAGTAAAGTTGTGACTGTGACAATGTTCCCATATCACTCTGTGAACATTGTCACGGTCGCGACTTTAAAATTGTTGCGATCACTAATAAAGGGTCTCGGCAAAAAAAGTTTGAAAACGACTGGTCTAATAGGTAAGTTGAGATTGTTTTTAATTTTACGTAAAGCAGTTCCAAGTCAGTTTTGATACAGCACTTTTTCAAACAATGGAATTCTCTATTTAATTCTTCAAAATGTTTACATAACTCAGCTTTACTTATAGGTTTCAAATTAATCAAACTCTAAGAATTGAATGTTGAAAATTACAAAGGACGTTGTTAATAAATGACCCCACTCTATGATTATCTAGGTAATTTAAAACTTAGAAATTTGCGTAGGAATAGTGAGGTGATATTTAACATAATACTTAACATTATCTTCTTTTTAATCTTCCAGACATTCCTTTAACATATGACAAGGACTGAACACTTTTCCAGCAGACAATAGCTCTAACTTGTCCCAAAAGGAACTGCACCTGTTGAATTAACGTATCAAGAAACAATTACTTTGTCCAAGCTGGGCAACACAAGGGAGTCCATATGTGACTTCCTGGACAAAATGCCTCCAAATTTATTCTTAGAAGAGCAAAGAAATTTCACATAGAACAAGGTTTCGAACTGATTGTCATCTTCCTTCCTCCTTTTGTACTCAGTCAGTGTGTGTCTTTTAAAGTTTTCAGCAGGTTTATTTCCACTGAAATTCTCTACATTCCACAAGCAGTTGCAGCCTTGTTCTGAAAACAGTCTGGTTTCCGTGGGTATGTCATAATATAATAGCCTTGAAAATTATAAGCAATGTCCATGCATTTGTTTTACCTGAAATGGATGCAATATGCAAAAAAATACAAAAATTACCTGTAGGCAATGAAATATAGATAGCTGATAATGCATTAATAGAGCAGAGTTTAATTAGATATGATCTGGAAAAATAACACTTTAAGAAAATATTAATAAAATCTGGGGTGCTGTTTCTAATTAGTAACAGGTGAAAAAAAAATCTATTCCCATTTATCACTTTTTTCACTTTATGGGTGAAATTTATTAATGTCAGAAAGACTCAGAGGGGGTTATTCAGTAAAGTCCAAATTGTTGCGTATAGGTGTGAATTCGCCAGATAAAGACAGTCGCAATAGACTGCTACTGTCGCAGTCGCATCTTTATAATGAGAATATTGTCGCAATCGTGACTTTATTTTGAGAAATTTGTCGCAACTTTACAATGGGTAAATTTTCGCAGATTTGCTATGGGAATCCGATTTGAGAATTTGACAGTCAAATTTGCACCTTAGTGAATAAACACCTCAGTCTTTCTGAGTTTACTGCACGAGATCTTGCATTGTTCCCTCAAGATTACCACTTGAGTTTTTGATAAAAAGGTAGCCATACTACTAATGTAAAGAATGGCTATACCAAGATCAAAAAACTCGATCACACACAGCCAATCACAAGAGAGTGGGCAGTGCATGTCAGAACAGTAGTCAGTGCACCTCTGGGGGGGGGGGGGGGGGGGGGGGGGGGGGGGGGGAGGAAAGCAGTGCCACCTTGCTGTTCCCCCTTGAAGAACTGAGGTGTTTGATTCTATAAAAATATATGGTATGTGTGATATGTAGGTGATACATACATTTAGCCATGGACACTGCTTTATTTTGTGATGCCCACTGCTGACAAAGAGCCCTTTTATGTCATCATTGTTACTAACTTCTAATTACTACCTCATTACAAGTTAAAGGTGCTAGAAAACTGGAGGTGATCCAGGGAATTATTCTGATTGCCATATTTGGAGTCGGGAAGGTTTTTTTTCCCTAATATGAGGATAATTGGTTCTTGCCTCAAGGGCGTTTTGCCTTCCTCTGGATCAACATTGCAGGAAAATACAGTAGACTGAACTGGATGGACTTGTGTCTTTTTTTCATGGTTATAAAGTATGTTACTATGTTACCCCAGTGACATTAGAAGGTCCCCAAAGTGAATGATGAATCTCTGTAAAGCACTACATAATATAGTAGCGCTATATAAAAATGAATAAATACAAAATACAATACAGTTACAGCTCTAACTCTATTATAGTGTGCTTAATGTCTCTTAATGAAAATGTTCCAGTAATTAAATTAAATCAAAGCAGCATTTTTTGCCAAGCGCTATTACAATGCACCAGTGTTGTTAAAATTCACCATTAACTGCCCCAATGCCAATGTCACATAACAGTTACAATTGTGATGTCTGGACATTCAGAGGTTAATTCAGCATAGTGCGAACTTACCTCCCGATCCTTCGCAACAGCTCGCAGAGACTGATACAAGCTCGCTACTGTCCTACACACGGATATCAGCAAATGCTTTAAAGGTATTCCAGTCTCGCGAGGTGACTCGAGTGGTCTCGCTGAGACTAGAACACCTTTCAAGCGTTTGCTGATGTCCACGTGTAGGACAGTAGCGAGCTTGTAACAGTCTCTGCGAGCTGATGCGAAGGATCGGGAGGTAAGTTCGCACTATGCTGAATTACCCCCTCTATGTCTGCCATGACTATTTTATAGAAAACTATATTATAATTTCAACTGTGAGATGGAAAACCTGTCCCTGGAAATAACAGTGGTCTATGACCTGTATGACCTGTGTAATTTGTGTAGAGAGAAACTATCCCAGTTTACCTTAATTAGCATTCCAAAGCATATAAACTGTAACTGAAGCTGTGTCCCTATAATTACAGAAAAGTAACAATAGTTTATGATTTGGGTAGATACTTTTCGATCAATTTTACCAATTGAAACTTTTGATCAAGTTTTTCAATTGGATTTTTTGATGGAAAGGCAGCCATACTATTAATGTAGAGTATGGTTATCGTTCCATCAAAATAGTTTCAATTGTTAAAATAGATCGAAAAGTATCAATTGATATTTTTGATTGGGCACCTGTTTTTTTACATCAATAAAACTCGAGAAGGTCAAAATCAACTTTCTCAAACTTTATAAATTTCGCCCGTAGAGGGGAATTCACCATAGTGCGAAGTGAGGTTCGGATCCTTCGCCTCATTTTGCACATACTGCTTTGTGCTCGCTCATGTTCTGCTCATGGACATCAGCGAACGCTTTAAAGGGATTCCAGTCTTGGCGAGACCACTCGAGTCGCCTCGCCAAGACTAGAATCCTTTTAAAGCGCTAGCTGATGTCCGCGTGCAGAACATCAGCGAGCGCATAACATCATGTGCGAAGTGAGCCAAAGGATTCGGAGCTCACTTCTCTCAATGGTGAATTCCCCCCCAATTGGTCTTTTGTGCAAGATCTTGCATTGTTCCCGCAAGATTACTGCGCGAGTTTTTCAATCTTGATTTTTTCAATAAAAAGGAAACCACACTACTAGTGTAAAGTATGGCTACCTTTCCATCAAAAAATTTAATCAAGAAACTTGCGTGGTAATCTCACGGAAACAACGCGAGATCTTGCATGATAAACTCGAAAAGACCACACTTTAATAAATTTCATCCTTAATATACCAAGGAGAATATTTCTAATCAGACCAAGGGATATGTTCTTATTAAGGCTTACTTAGACTTTTGTTAGATGACTTAGGGGGTTATTCACTAAAGTCAGAATATTTGCGTTTAGGTGCGAACTCGCCAGATAAAGTCAGTTGCAATAGGCTGCTACTGTCACAGTCGCGTCTTTATAATGAAAAATTGTCCCAATCTTAACACTGAAAAATTGTCACGACTTTACAATGGGAAAATTGTCACAGATTTGCTATGGGAATCTACTGTTTGTGAATTCGACAGTCGAATTCGCACCATAGTGAATAACCCCCTTAATGTTAAATTTATATATCAATGTCTTTTAAAACCATGGTAAATTAGTGATAGTCAAATGTTAAATTGAATGTACAGTCATATTTCTTATCTGTTTTGTCTTGAAATTGAATGTATTGTTATATTTGTTATCTGTTTTGTCTTGAAATTGAATGTATTGTTATATTTGTTATCTATTTTGTCTTGAAATTGAATGTATTGTTATATTTGTTATCTGTTTTGTCAAACTTCTTCTTGTTGCTTTATTGTGATATATCTTCTGTAACTGTAACTATCTTTGTGTTTGCATAAGATAGTATCACTGCCTATGTAAATAGGTTCAGCTATATTGTTGAAGTCTGTGTAGATAAATAAGGCTTCATAGTTTATTCTTTACTTCTGCATCATCACATCAAGTGACATTTCTGTTTATAGTTATATTGAGATCTATGTAAATAAATTGGTCAGTTACATATAGTTGGATTTATATAAATAAACAGCTCTGTCCTACTGATAACCTATTCCATATCCCATTGTTTTATTACTGCCTATTCCTGCATAAATAAGTCGGTATATTAAATAATAATGGGCAACATTTTTTTTAAATGTATTATTCCTCTGGATGATGATGCTAAATATATGCAACTACTTGAAGCTGATAAAGTGCACAAGATTACACAAACCCAAGAGGAACAAATAGGAACCAGGTATTGGTATAGTCTCAATCCTTCAAACATTAGGACCAGGTTCTGTCACTTTTTTAAAGAAAAAGTGAGTTAGTGCAAACTTCATGCCTAAGGAGGAGTCACTCCAACTCAGTACCCTAATGAATGACCTCATCTATTAATGTGTGTCAAAAATGTTTGTGAAAAGTATTGTATGTCATGTTATTTGGTCCTGTAGTAGTCGATTTGCGACTACACTATCATAGTGCTCATCGTCCTAAACCACAATATAAAAATGAATGGGAACGCTCTCTCTTAGATTTATGGTATTTAATGCATTTATTCTCCCCTCTGTTCAGTTTAAAGAAACATCACAGCACATAGCAACTCAATTTCTCAGTAATATGCAGAATGCCAGCAAATGCAGCCAGGAAGTTAAGAAACCCCTTTTAAAAATAAGGGTGTGTGGCATGTGATCAGTCAGATGGGGTTGCAAGCTTCTTCAAAATATCAGCTCTCTGCCTATGAAAAGTTAACAGTACAAGCTTAAGGCTAGGTTCACACTGGCGTATTATGCACAGTGCATAATACGCTAGTTTGAAAAAAAAAATGGCTCAATGAAAGGCGATACAACTCACCTAGTTCTGGACACACTAGTGTATGATGCACATACTCTGGGTTTGGAACACTGTGTGTCACATTTTGGCCATCATATGATATGCCGCTCCCAAAATGCGACCACACAAGAAGTGATGTGAACGCTGAGGGAGCGTTCACATTGTCGCTGGTAAGTCTTATTAAATTTTGCTCTTACAATCATTTCCCTGCTTAAAGTGCACCCTTCAGCTCAGGATTATTACAGTTTTATAAAGTATGTGACTTTATAATGTAAATCAAGAAATTAGGAACCAAAAAAAGTTTGCATATTGAAAATACACCTACTTGAATCTTGTCCCAATTTGAAAGCATGGAAGCTGACATTTTCTGCCTGACCTTTGAGTTCCCTAGTGAACAATTGCGGTCACGTGAGTTCACCAGGGAACTCAAAGTATATGCGCTTTGAGTCTCCCCAGCAAGTAACTGACAGCCTCCCGAGTCAGTTACAGGGGAAGCTGTCAGTGTTACTGGATGGGGAGACTCAAAGCACATATGCTTTGAGCCTGCCCAGCCTAGAGGCGTGCGGTCGCATGCGTGCGCGATCACATGACTTGTCAATCAAGTAAGCCGGGTTCATAGTACAGCTTCCTCAACCTGACTCACTGCTAGGCTGCTAGCAGAAAATGATTTTGAGAGGCAGGGATAACTTTTAAAAGGTATTTTTTAATACATTTAAATGACAAAGTTGTTTAGTTTAGCATGCTATGCTAGACTAAACAATGTCATTTTGTGCTGACAGTGCACTTTAAAGCAGAACAAGGGAAACTCTTTAAAGTGATGGGCAAAAGTATGAAAAAATAAGAGCGAGGACCAAAGGCGGTGACAAAGGGAACAGGTTGACCATAGAAACATGCTCTCTCTGTGCCAGTAACCAATTAAAGCTAAAAGGTTTTTAACCATTTCTAATGTTTTATCTTGATAATTATCTAAGCTGTTGTTGATGTGCTTAATTGTCTCATTGAGAGACCCCTCAGGATACCTGGAGGGTGATAACTAGTTCTTTGTAATAATGTATTCATGTCTGTTGGTTTGCAATACAAGTCAGTGTAGAACTGCTCTTCATCCAGAGACACTACTATATCCAAGTATGGAATAATGTGAAAATCAAAAGTAAAGTTATTGGTAGGATGTATGGTGTAGGACATTAGAAAATGCAATCAAGTAGAAGAATGTACAGTATATAAACCCAAAAAACCTTTCCATCACCCACAAATCTTTTTCCACCTGAGAACATCATCAACAACTCAGGGCTCATAGATTATATATTCTGTCTCTAAACTATGCATAAATATATGTGGTTAGGAAGGTGCCATGATGGTATCCATAGTGCTGCCTTGCTCTAGAAAATAGTTTGACTCAAGAATGAAGTAGTTTTTCAAATTTACAAAACAAGATCTCAACATTCACAAATAAAAGGTACTTTATGTGTTAAACTAGTTTTGATAAGTATTCCTTAGTGTATTTAATACTCATTATGAGGGACAGACATCGACATCAATTTACAAACTATTACATCTTTAGGTACATTAAATTTCCTGTATTTAAGAAATCCACAGTACTCCTCAGACTGGTGTTTATGTTCCTTTCAACACCCTGCAGCCACCCACATACAGTATAGAGCAAGGGGTTATAGGAGTGAATTGACACCACAAGCTATAGGTCTTCCGAGGGGTATAAACAGGACAGATAAAAGATATACTTTTTAAACTGCAGCTTATGTAATATAAATAAATGACAAGTGTTTAGGGAAATGTACAATTATTTCATTCAGGGAAATGTACAATCTTTTCAAGATATGTTTTCACCTGTTCCAGTTCTAATGTTTGTACTTTTTAAAATACCACTGTGGGTTGCTTTATATTGGCCAAACCTCCCTCTAGTCTAGCATAAAATCAGGCTTAAAAAACACAAGAGTGTTATGTGTTGTTTTAAACCGGATACTGCAATAATAAAACAAGTAAAAGGTCAAGATGACCTTAAAAAGAAACATTATTTGTAAAGCATTTTTTTTCTGCACAGCACAGCATAGCCCAGATTAGGTAGCAAATCCTATAACAAGTTTAAAATAGTTAAGGTTTTTTTCAGATAGTTAAGATTAATAAGTATAAATAAAGTTTACACTAACTGGTGCCGTAGGCCCAAGAGGCCTGTCCCCCCTTGCAGGACAGCTCCGTCTCCCCCCTCACTTCCCCAGCCCAAGCTCACCTCAGCTCTACTGTAGCGCAGCACTCTCTCCCTGTGCACCTCAAGCATGTCACTTCTAGTTGAAAGGGTGAATTCACCTTGCTACAATTTGCACTACAATTCAAGTCGCGTTGCCAAAATAGACATGAATTCACTTCTTATTAGTGACTAAGCAGAGAATACAATTGTCGAACAGGTGGACACCAATGATCGTTGTCACATGTGTAGCATAGCATAGTCAGGTGGATAGAAATAGGATGAGAAGTCATGTGGAGAGAGGTGAATTCAGCAAGTGAAGGGCAGTGACGTCAGTCTCATCATATCTCACTAACTGTATTCTGTGACTATTCTATATATTTCTATGTCACCTTGTCCCTAGGTCATGTCATTTAGTAGCAGTTGCCATTGTTACTTTTGAATGAATAGTTGCCTTACACAACACTGGAGCCCTGACATTAACTCCCCAATTCACCAGTCTTAAGTGGCAAAGTCAAACAAGTGAATTTGGAGCAGTTCACCTAGTCACATTTGCACCTTCAATACACTCCACAGCTTAGTCAATAGTAGAATTACCTGTGCATGTGCAAGCAAAGTGATGCGAAGTGCTCCATAAGATTGCAACTATCGTAGTTGTTGGAATTGGGCACATATTCACCACATTGCAGAGTTTAGTCAATAAGAGAACATAGGCAAGTGGCAAATAGATGTGAATTCACAGCTCTACGTGACTATACGGACTTTTAAAAATTAGGCCCTCAGACTTTATCCAGAGCAACTGGACTTTATTCACTTCTGGGCTTTGGAATGGGTACTTCCACAAAATATCTGTTGGATTATATTCTATGCCCCCCATAGGGCAACTAGAGATTGATTGTATCGATTGCGCTGTGAGTTTTGACACTTTTCTTCTAATGAAGGGTGGCATTGCCATCTAAACTAGTGAGCTTCTTTTCACCTGAGGAGTGTGTTCCCATTTATTTATCTATCCTAGTTACTGTCATCATGCCATTTATGTTTTAGGTACTTTCCCAATGCAATAGCAACATGGAAGTTTCTGCCCCAATGATATGCCCTGGTACAGTGCACCAATATATACATATATTGGCAATTACATATACACAGATATAGTCCATAATACTCAGGCGATGCAATGGTCTCTAGGTACTGTTTCTTTGTATTACCCAGCAGTTGTTACTGGTATGCACTTTGCTATTACTTGTATATTATGTGTATGTTGTCCTCTATTCATTTTTATATTTACTTATGCAAGTTAATAATACTACTAAATCAGCCAATAAAAATACCAGCAGGCAGCTGTATTAGAAAGTTAATTCTTAGGAAACAAAGCATGTCATACTGAAGGAAGCCACACAATGTACTAATGTAAAGACTCAACAGTGCACATATAAATCTACAACTTGTCTTTTTTGTATAGTTCATCATTTAGAGCAGCAATGGCTATGCCGATAGGATATCTTTCTACATCTTACAATTCCAGTAATCTAACCTTGGTATCAGGTGTACTGTCACCAGTAGTTTATTTACATCCCAGGAACCAATAGGAACAGAATGCTTAGTGCCATAGTCCACACCCCCTTACTGACCACACCCCCTTTGTTCATGCCCAAACTAAATTATGCTGTGAGGTGAATTGCCTTATGTAGGTGCCTAGAAGTAAGACCAGTATTATCATGTGAGCCACCTGTCAGCACTGGCCTCTCACTTATAGTGAAATTTGGCTGTCACAGTGATGTATCAGAAAGATATAACAGTGATCACTTCTGTGGCATTTGAGATGTCGTAAAACCGTAGGGAACCCTTCCATTACTGTGGGTTCAATTGTGGAGTCCGTTGTGCAGGAACTTTCTTTGCTGCAGGGTTTATCATAGGAAATAATAATATTCTATACAGCATTGCAATATTTCTGTTTCTGTTTGTTCATGTCCTTTATTCTCATACTTATGCCAGTTTTGTGTCTTCTGTTCAAACACTACCTCACTTACAGTGCACTGTTTTGTGGTTTCTATGACAACTTTGACTTTTTTATTTTTCAAACTCAAATTTCTGTAAATAATGCTTTCAACTGTTACAATGGTTATTAGTATGACTTTTCAAATTGTGGACGATGTGAGAAAAAGGAGGATTTTACTTCCACTCAAACCGTTTCCTCCAAGATCATTTATGAACTAAGAAAAAGACTATGGGGGTTATTGACTAAAGTGCGAATTCGACTGTCGAATTCTCAAACAGCGGATTCCCATAGCAAATCCGCGACAATTTCCCCATTATAAAGTCGCGATCGCTACAATTTTAAAAGTTGTAACTGCGACAATATACTCATTATAAAGACGCGACTGCGACAGTAGCAGTCTACTGTGACTGTCTTTAGCTGGCGAATTAACACCTTTATGCAAGAATTTAGATTTTAGTGAATAACCCCCTGAGACTTTTGATTTATGGCTCACAGTTAAGAACAATTTGACTAACAGACTGGGGGGGCCATTTCAGTTTGTTTTCGTCATTTTGTAACGTCGGGGAGCTTGTAGCCCTGAATTAGTTTAAGTTATACCTTCTAAGAGTTTTAAATAAAAACCTATTAGCTTGCTCATTGCTCAGCTTTGTTTTCTAATATTTGCCTACTCTAGTAGCTAGCACACAACTAAACAGGGAACACTACTTCTACAACCCCACATTTATATATTATATACAATACATTACCACATAATGTTTTTAATTGGTGTAGTATGGCTCAGTGGCCTCTTAGTCAGTTGTACATGTAAATTATAACATTATGAGACCTTTCTGATATAAAGAATAAAGTTGTGCTTTACAGAGAGACGCAAATTCCAGAAAAATCAATTACTACTATACCTATTCCTGCTGCTTTAATTACCCTGTTTGCTTTAAGAGTTAAATAACCGTATCTAAGAATTAAAACAAATTGCCCCCGAACCTTCCTAATACAGAGCTGCGAAAAATTGAATAAAAACAGCATTATAATGGTCCTCTGAGAGTATGCTCAAATATTATTTAACATGTAGAAATGAATATCTGAAAGAGTAATGAGTCTGAGATATTAATTAACTGCTTCTTAATATAAGAAAGGTTGGGGCTTTAAAGTGCTTTTTAGTACAGATCATTTTAAATGCACTTCATGTTTTCCTTTGAGAAACAAAAAGCTGTTTGATGTTCGCCCATGATTTATGTGATCAGCATATAACCAGCAATGCAGAGGTTGTTTGTTGAGAATAAGGAAAATAACCCATTTTCTGCTCTGAGCAAGTGCTTGTATTATTGAAGTAATTTGTATAGATCTAGGAATGAAAAGTCTTCGCCAAATGCTCCATCACAGCTAAATGATTTTGTTGTTGCCTTATTTAGTTGATTATGATGTCTGTTTCAGGTTTATTTATCTTTATTGGATTTTTGTTTATTGATTGAATTGAGACCACAGTAGAAGGGTAATTTTGCATCAGAACATCGCTCACCATGCAAAAATTGGATTGGTTTATGTCACTGTCTAATTTCATAGCTCTGATTTTTGCGTTGCTTTTCATACTGTAAAATGTATTCTGCTCTTTAGAGAAGCTGCACAACTACATATTTGTTTGTATGGTAGGTGTATTTGTTCATTCCTCTGCCTACAGTACAATGTGCCAGTGCTAAAGACATTTATTATATACTTGTTCTTTTACTTTCTGCTTAATGTCAAACTGTTTAATACAGCGGTATCCATAGCAAACTCAAACACACCTTAGTGCCTCTACACTGGATTGCTAAGGACTCATCAGCCATCTTGTTAAAAAAAAGCATCCCTACATTCTTCATTCTCTGGCCAAAGGTACAGATATAGACAAGATCAGATCTTCCCATAGGCACAAGAGGCACATGCCTATAGGTATCTTAGTCAGAAGGGCATCTCACTCTTAGTCAGGCGAACACAGGCAGGGAGAATCAAAGGAATTAATTCTAACTGTTTTTAATAGCCAAATATTTATTCTGACATTTAATTCACTTTTCAATTTGAAATATTAGGTCACACAGCACTTCAGTTCCCTGTATAATTTAGTCTGTGTTCATTTTTGTAAAGGGGTGTGGTCAGTTAGTGGGTGTGGCCTAAGGTGCCAAACATTCAGTGGCTATAAGCTTCTCAGATGTAAATCTGACACTGGCTATACAACTAATAAATATACTCCATCCCGTTTGTGGCCATATCCTAGGAGTTGCCAAGACTATGTATTATCCCACCCAAATGTTCCTATTTATATTCAGCTAAGTGTATTATATTATTTCTAATATCATATAATGAATGTCATCGAGTAAGAAAGTGCTCTGTTTAGAATTATTTAATGCCAAATATATTTTAGAGTAAACAATAACCACTACTTAAATCTGCAGAATTTTACCGGCTCCCGCCGAAATGACTGAGATTAATTCCCCTAAATTCCCCTAAATCAGTGATCTTCAGCATAATAGCCATTCCCTTCAGAAACTCTAACCCTATTTCTATACACCCACCTCCATCTTCTCAGACTAAGACTATTTTCTTGTCTCTATTTTTGCTTTACCACTTACCCATCTTTTTGTGCTCAGCTTCAGGGACCTCCTTATTTTTGTTAAACTGCATTTACTCTTCCTTCTCTTTACTGCTGATCACTTCCCATTTTCCACTCCTGAGCTAATTTTTTAACTTTACTGCCTTCTCTTTGCACCTTAGATAATCTGCTCAACACTCTACAATTGTATTCTTACCATTCACCTCAGTATTCCGCCTCCCACCTCAGTATTCCGCCTCCCACCTCAGTATTCTGCCTCCCACCTCAGTATTCTTCCTCCCACCTCAGTATTCCGCCTCCCACCTCAGTATTCCGCCTCTCACCTCAGTATTCCGCCTCCCACCTCAGTATTCCGCCTCTCACCTCAGTATTCTGCCTCCCACTTCAGTATTCTGCCTCCCACCTCAGTATTCTGCCTGTCACCTCATTATTTCCCATAATTGTTCCACTGTGTTCTCCAATTCTACTGTCTTCTACCCTCCATTTCAAATATATCTCTTCCTACTTTTCTTAATTTTTACAATGTTCTCTTTTGAGACTTATAATCCACTCTCTTGTCCTATCAACCACTTCATTCTGTTCTGCAGCATTTATGCCAAAATACATCGTTCTGAACTCTTCTACATTGTCCCTCACTTCTGCTGCACTTTCTTCTATCATACTGCATTTTCCCATATCTTTAATCTTGTACTTTCCTTTAAGTCTCACTCCAATGAGCTTTTTGATTCTACTATACTCTTCTTTCAAATGGTTAACACTTGATATAGCTACATATTCTCCAATCTCCATATTTATAACCATTCCCCTTATTATGCAAGTAGTGGCAATTTCTGAGTCATGCTGCACTTGTTTCCCATTGATACTCTATCTTTTAGAGTTTGGGAAATGATCAGTTGCACAGACATCAACGGCCATTGCTTTCTCTAAATCTGTAGTTTGGTTGATCTTGACATATTCCTGACAACACAAACAAATGCAGACTCCTTTCTATTCTATCCAGTCTGTGCTGTGTCTCTGTATACAAACTATTTAAGCCTTTATGGTCAATCACTCATTGGCTTCTCTTTAGAGATAGTGAATCGAGTTGGCAGTTGTGATGGAGCTATTTTAAAGTGGACAAATGTCCGGAGGAAAGCAAAACAAAAACCATCAAGTTGTATCAAAGAGGTCTCAGTATGCCTTTGAGATGGTAATGATTTTGGCCAAAATAAATTTAAAATGATGACCTATAGGTGAAATGCTCCTTACACTAAACTGAAACCATTAGCTTGCCAAGAACTAGTTACCATAATAATAATAATAATTATTATTTAATAATAATAAAATAAATTATCTTTGATATCTTGAAAGAGCTATATGGTTTTATTTAAGAAATAATGTTCACCCGTAAGTATTGTTAAATATAAAAATCCAACAGCCGGTTGTACTGGCTATTTTAGCAGATTTTATTAATTCACAGAAACTGTACTTATATTTCCTTATACTTTTTGTGATATTTAATTCTTAATACTATGGCCCTTATTCACCAATGTGCGAAGTGAGCCGCGATGTGTTCGACTCACTTCGCACATTGTGTTATGTGCATACTGATGTCCTGTGCGCGGACATCAGCATGCGCATTAAAGGGATTCCCCTCCCGGCAAGAGCACTAGAGTCTCCTCGCCGGGAGGGGAATCCCTTTAATGCGCATGCTGGTGTCCGCGCACAGGACATCAGCATGCGCATAATACAATGTGCGAAGTGAATCGAACACATCGCAGTTCACTTCGCACATTGGTGAATAAGGGCCTATGTGTTTACAACCTAAAAATGGCCATCCTCAAGGAACCACATCAATCATGCTGAACGTTCAGGCAGAAATATGAGTCACAGATTGAGAAGTAGGTACCCTCTCATATTGTTGAATCATAGTTTCTGTAATGGCGAGACTGATTAGGTTCCATGAAGAAAAAAATGATAGGATGAAGAATCTCAAGAAACAATGAATCCCAAAACCATAAAAACACAAACAATAAAAACTATTTGTTAGAAATATTTTAAAGTATCATTAACTCCAGAAAATAAAATAATGACATTTGCTTTAGCATAAGTTATTCCTCCATAGTACATGTAAAAATTGTATCTTTGAGTTGAATTCCTAATTTGTTTGTGCAAAATGGGGTGATGGTTGCTTTAAAGGAACAGTTTAGGCACCAACAGTTATTTGCTGTCTGTTTGACACTGTTAAATAAAAGTTAAATAAATGCTTTTTGTCATATAAATTATTTATTTTCACCCTTCACAATTTAGCTTTAAGCTGTCATCCACCTTTTTTTTTTTTAATCCTGAAAGGTGTAGTTAACCCAGCACAAGAAATTGTTAAAGAAAGGGCTGAAATATTGACTTTATTTTTATATGAATTTGGTCTCTTTCTCATGCCCAGTATCAGCGCTTGCTACTGACAGCATAGACAGAAGGAGCTGTGTACTGCTACACGGATGGAACAATTAATGCCTTTCCTCACATAAAAGACTGACTAAGTATATTAGAAATTAGAAAAAAATGTATTATGCATTTACAACACACATTACTTTTATTAATTGGCTGGACTGTTCCTTTAAGTTATAAACCAATAGTTATGATGTCAGAAATAGCCATTTATAAGGTTATAATTTACATTCATATCTGTGTATGTAAGTCTTCCTCCCATTTAGGGGGGAATTCACCATTGTCCGAAGTAGTGCGAACAGTTCGGGCAACTGCGCCAATCGCGAACACAATAGAACTTAGCAATATTTTGCGTGCGTGTGCACGGGAATGTCT
>WMED01011257.1:0-15352 GCA_019650415.1 Pipa parva | reverse complement strand
CAGGCTGACAGGGAAGATGACAGAGAGAAACGCTGTATAAAGATACATTTTTTAAAATACGTATACATACATATATATATATCCGCGTGCAGGACATCAGCGGGCGCATAATACCATTTGCGAAGTGAGCCGAAGGTTTCGCGGCTCACTTCGCACAATGATAAATAAGGCCCTGTGTATTTACAAAAACATTTATTTCATTAGTAGAACTTAAATTAGTATTAGTTTTGAGGAGACAGGTGCACTTTAAACATTAAGGCTTTAATGAATAAGCCCCTAAATGATTACCCATGTGAGTTAAAATCTTTGCATGTGCATATGTCCATACCTCCATGTGCAATGGACACTTGGCAGCCAGGTGGTGTGGATGAACCTTTAATAAAGCACAGGTGCATTGCACACTAATTACTGTAAACATTTAGATATGGTTACTATGCGGTTCAACTGTGTATTAAAAGACCACTGATAAGTAGTTACATTCAAAATGCACTGTTGGTGAAATTCATTTTAAAACTATACATTGCACTATATTTTTAGATCGTACCAATTTCTACAAAAGTGTACTTTGCATTTCAGGCTTGTGTGTATATATTCTAATCTACCTATTAATTCTAATATTCTCAGTCTGGTAAGTAATATATATGGGAGCCCTTTGCAAATTACATCTGCTTAAAATGTGTACATTTCTATTATCTAATTGTTCGGAAGCATCAGTCTTAGGTTTGATTGTCATAAAATCTGTCCCTTTATTTATTACTTCTTTATAAGGGATACATCTATTCAGTGAGTTAAACAGAATATTTTAGTTCCTTGAATGGACACTCCCAAATTAATGGAAAATACTTTCTCTATGCCTGAAACTACAGCTGTAAAAAAAAGCTGGCAGTGTATTGGAACAGTGGTTAGACAGTGAAGTTGTCAAACACATTGAAGGCATTTTATTTAAATTTCTATTTAAAGTCCTTCAATGGAACATATTCCCTTCAGCAAAATATTTTATTTCTTGTGTAATAAAAGTCACTGCGAAATAAATACCCTTCGAATTGGATAATTAGCCCTTTGTGCATAAGGGGAAGTTTGATAAAGCAACATGTCATATTCTATTGAAACCATAAAGCCTTTTAGAACTGATGTATTTTCCATCCTGCCATGTGGACAGTGGAATCCCAGGGTTCCTTCTCTCTCGTGCTCTGTTACTTTTGATGAAATATTATCTTGCTTGCCATCAGCAATGAATACTGCCTAATATATGGATTGGGGTGCCTGTCACTCACCAGACTTGGCTAATGCTACAAATAAATCTCAGGATACCTGCAATATAAATTATTACCTATTGGACGGTGAGGCTGTAAATACGCCATAAGTCTTTAGAAGGGAACTAAGGATTGAGAAAAGACTTTAGCTGCAAATAATGTACTATTCATATGTACTAATAATGTTATATTTTGGCTGAAGAGATCATAACTGTAATCTGACATATTTTGAATCCTGAATATTTAGATAAAAATATTACTTATAATAACTTGATTTTGAAATTAATATATACAGTATATATCATTTTTAATAAAAGCTACATTTTCTAATTGATTTGTTAATTTTTTCAGTTTGGGAGTACAAATGCAGCATGTCCATAGGTAAAGTATTGTCACTGCATTTCTATTCATATCTTTGTATCTGAGATATAATGGGAGTATTAAGGAATGTTTGTAAGTGAAAAACATTACCTGACTTACAGTGCAACAATGAAAGCTTTATATAATGCTAAAGCATACTGTGACATGGGTCATGGATAGAGGCCCTAATTATATAGTCGGTGAAAGCAAAGACATTGTATTTCAGTTACCTGATACCTGTTATCCACTAAAGTTGCTTTCCATGGTTTATTATTTATAGTATCTTGACAGTCTGAATGGTATTGCTGGCATCATGACATTCTCTCTGGCCCTGCCAGTATCTTTCTTTTATTGTTCATTATATACTTGTACCAGCTTTTATAAAGTCTTTTCCCATGTCCATTACATGTTAGCAGACTAATTAATACATTAAATTGTTCCTGGGGAATATATATTTATACATTTAAATATATATTTAAAACAGAGAGCTATGCTTGACTTGAATCTGTATGGGATATTATTATTATTTATTCGTTCTTATATAGCGCTACTATATTACGCAGCGCTGTACAGAGATTCATCATTCACTTATATGATTTAGGTGCACTGGGGTCAACAACAGTAAGGGAAAACACATTATTTTAATAACAGGAAAATTATCAGTGGATATGATTGAATGGGTCTGAGTAAATCTAATATCATGGATTTATGGGAAGAAGCTGATTCCTCCAGATTTATTAGAATAGCAGTTAGTTCCAATTCCAGCATTTAGGCAGATATTCATCCCGCAGTAATGAAGTTACCTATGCAAAGTGTCCACGAGTATGTCACGTTTCATAGCTTTCAGTTTTTAAATCTACATTTTTGTTTTTGGAGAATAGTGTAATGCTGGACAATTTTCAAATAGTGATGACTACAGAAAGCAATTTCCCAAAATGTGCCAGGATTGTCCCTGCAGAGTAAGTCACACAAGAAAGACAAGGTTGTGAATGCCAGCAGCTAAAACTTCTGCAATTTATTTTCCTGCCTCTGTTTCCACTAGCCAGAGCAGGGGAGTTACTTTATTTGTAGGCTTGTCAGTCAGTGATGAGTTGTTAAGTGAGCAATCAGTTTTGTAAAAGTTTTGCGGACATCAGTAACGACAAGACTGTCCAAGCCTTTCCTCCCTAAGTGGCTGTGTCCAGTACTTTAGTAACAGAGTAAGGGTATTTGTATTAACAGTAACCTAAAAGCTTATTTGTGTTCAATATAATTTTCTCCTACATATTTATAAGGAAATTCATGGATGTGAAACATAATGTAGACTGTGGGAGTGTTCATATACTTGTACAAGTAAATACTGACCTGGGCTATGGGAACTTTACCTTTTTTGCCAGTACTGCAGGAGCATATTTATGTGCATATAACTGGCAGAACAGCCTCTTTGTCACTCAGTTTAAGAATCAGCATTAGTTTGTGTGCCCACGGGTGTTGTATCTGGTATTGTTTCATTGATCCACGCATTAGATGCACACATTTGGACGGTCATGTAATTTTTGTAAAATAATTTTGAGAAATATTGCATTATCTCAATGAAGTATTGTTAAAGGTGTTGCTGTATAAAATGGTAATATGTGAAGCTTTCTATTTTTTTTTATATATAGTAGTTTTTTTTTGAGTAGGAGATAATATAATTGAGTGGCAGCTTATTCTTCTCCATAATTGCCATATAGTTTATAACACTTATTACCTAGAAAATCTCCATGAATTCACTAGTTCAAATTGTTCTTTCTGATTTGTTGTCTTATTATATAAATTATATAGAAATATGTTCCCCACTTTATAAACTGGTGTAGCCAGAGTAAGAAGGAAGCTGGGATTATAGTGAAATGTAGTCTTGATGTTAACTTATGGAAGTATATGGTAAATTGCTTATTTATGTATACGGTACATACATTGCTTCTCTAGATCCCATTTATTTTGACACATTAATAGTTCTACCCTTGAGACTACTGCATTTGTCAGAAAAGCTCAGACTTCACTCCATATACTTCATTTTTTTGCACGAGGATGCCCAGCTGTGTTTTTTGGACAAAGTTTGAGCTGTGGATGGCTAGTGTACGTATAACATATATTCTAAGGTAAATTAGAGAATTTAAATAGATGTCATAAAAAAGTCTTTATGCTGAAGACCTGTGTACAGCAGTGTAGTGTTGGTGGGATGCAATTTAGAGAGTAATTCACCAAACAGTGAACTTACCCTCCGAATCCTTCGCATCAGTACGCATACCCAGTTATGCGCTCGTTGATGTCTTGCACGCGGACATCAGTGAACGTTTTAAAGGGATTCCAGTCTCACTAGGCTTCACGAGTAGAGCCTCGCAAGCTTCGCTGAGACTGGAATCCCTTTAAAGCGTTCTCTGATGTCTGCGTGCAGGGCATCAATGAGCGCATAACCGGGTATACGTGCTGATGCGAAGTTCGCTGTTTGGTGAATTACCCCCTTAGTGTTGCTGGTAAGACTATTTTCTTCCTGGGGAAAACCCAGCATCCCTTCTATACCTTATGGTTTCTCAGTCTTACAAGACCCAATCAAGATGAAAAAAAGAAAGTTAACCACTGATTATGTTCCGGTAACAGTTCAGACCAGGATCACACTGGCATATGGTGCGTGTCATTTTTTTTTTTTTTTTTTTTTTTTAAACTAGCACGTTATGAAAAACCGCTAAAAATATGTTGTGAAAAACCGTTGAAAGTAATGTCTATTGTGCGTATGATGTCACACTAGTATTTCATAGAGAGGAACATGTGCCAGGAGGCTTCAAGTCACATTTTTTCGAGCATATTGAGCACAACACAAACAATGCAACAGGATGTTTAGCAATAGGAATTGAACAATATCGGTCACACAGGGAACAAAAGTACTGCGGAAGTGCAATTATTTATATGTAAAACGCGTCTTGAAAATACACCAGTGAAATGTGATGGTGTATTTCCACAACATGCTTTTATTTTTTTAACGACGCGTACCTATACGCCAGTCTGACCCTGGCCTTAAAGCTGAGTTTAATAATGGGAGAAATAGGGATGAACAACTGAAGCAGATCAAACAAAACCACTTATTTATTATTTGTAGCCATGAATAAAAAAATGAAATGGAGTGGTAAACATTGGCTAAATATATGAATGCAGTATCCCTTTAAACTCTTTATATGTGTACATAGAAGTTTAATGGAATCAGCATGGTTACCTACAGTATTATAAATGACTTGTCTTGTGAAGTGGTTTCTGTCAGTACTGATCATTAAAGGTTTCTGACACAAACATACTAACCCTGTATAAGATATTTCACCATTGATGCTGTGTACACATTACATTAGTGTATATTACTGACCTTGCAAATGTCAGTGATTTCATATAATTAACTCGCTCTTTAATTCAGTGTGTTCCTTTCCTTTAAACTTTTCAAAATCATTTGATTTGGCAATATCAGTTTAGGAAATGAAACCATTCATGTTTTTAAAAAAGGTAATATATTTGGTTAGAAACTTTCTAAAAATATATTTACTATATTATATTTATTGGTAAAGCCGCTTTACAAATTGACAAAGATCCTTAAACTCCTCCTCCATTTAGCAGCATTTTAAAAAGGACACATTTGTGTGTTACCAAGTAGTAATGTTTTAATGAGTGTAAAAACATTATAGAATCAATGGAGGGGGGAGGGGGGAGGGGGGGGGGGGGGGGGGGGGGGGGGGGGGCAGTACTTTAGAAGAAACTCTAGATGAATTCCCTGAAGGTGAGATGTTCAAGATTAATAATACCAAGTTTATGTCTTGCCATGGGAACATGACAAATTACAAAAATATTTCTTCTCGTTATGGAGTCCAGTACTATTTAACTAAGAGGGTAGTGTGTGGTTCAAATAAACTTACAGTAGAAATAGCAAAGCTTATAGGGCTCCATACGTGTTTGAATTTATAGACCAATGGTCTCTTCTGGCTTTGTTCAGTGTATCTATACTATGAAGCAGTCAGATTATAGTTAATTATTCTGGTAGTCAAGCTGGTTAGTCATGGACCTCTGTGTGCATGTTCATTGGGCTCCTTCTATGGACACTTACTCCTAACTTTGCAGTTCACATTCTCAGAGATGTAACTAAAGGTCCCAGGTGGCAATAAGGAATTTATGCAGATTTCCAGGTGGCTTGTTTTCCGTAAAGTTTGTTTAAAGCTACATACTTAATTGACTATGTAGGTACCATTGTGTTGCTTTTTACAACATTACACTGCTTATTTAACCATTACTCTTAACTCAGACTTGGTATAAGCCATTGACCAAATACAAATTGTTGTTCCTACACTAACAAGGGAGTGAGGATTTGGAGCAGTCAAGGGGTTGTAACATAATTTCACTTGCAGAAAATTTAAAAATTTGCTATTTTTTGGGCAGTTCATGGGCAGACTGGCTAGCATACCTGCATTAGTATCCTACTATGCATCTTAATTAATGAGTGCGCATTGGGCCTTAAGTTCTCTTCTATGTGCCGACTCTAAAGAAGGCTAATGTTCAAATATTATTCTATTTCTATTAATTTTTTTTTTTCCGCACATGAATTGCCCTGTGTGTATCCAGACTTTAGAATGGGCATCATTTCAGCGTACAGATTTAGGCAGTTCCTTTCTGAACAGACCTCAGAAATGAAGGTATAAATAACAGTTATTGTGGTTTACTCAGTTAGCTGAAGACATACTTTTAGTTTTTTATAAAATGTGCAGCATCCAGTACAGCATTGAGTACAGCAATGTGCAGCATTGAGTACATCAGACCATAAGGGCAGACAATGTCTAATCTATTAGCGGTGGACAAAGATATAGCTGTAGATCGAACCAGACCGAAAGTGTGTTTTTACTGAGAACAAAATGACCACAACACAGGCAGAGTTGGTATCCCAATCTGATCTTTTTAAAATGTTATCTTCATAAATAGCAATAAAGAGACAAAGGAGGAAACGTTTGAACCACAATAACATGTACAAGTTCCAAATAGTTTATAAAGTGTATTTGAAAGTTAAAATAATTTGTGTTACTAATTGTAATTAATTGAGCTGTTGTATTGCCTCAATGACGGTATCCCTGTGCCGATCAGTTACCAGTTGTACACTTTAAAACATATATTTGAAGGTTAAAATAATTTATTAATTGTAATTAATTGAGCTGTTGTATTGCTTCAATGACAGTGTCCCGGCGCCGATCACTTACCAGTAGTATTGATGATTCTCCTGATATTGCACCAAGTAGAAAACGAAGGCAACGGGGGCAGAAACCTTTCTATGCAGACAAAAGAACCGATGTACAAAAAGCAGCTAAAGAAGACAAGTAAGACCTGAATTTATTTATATTCATTTATATGCGTTTATAATTCTATTGATCTTTCAACTAGAAAGTGATCCTGACAGAATTTGTTCTATACATATAAACAACATGAGAAATGTAAAATATTTATTTATTAAGAATCAGCTCAAAAGAATAAATAGATGTAATCTGCAGGTTAAGTATATTTTTTTCTAAAAGTGCATCTTTCCATGTCAAAGGGGAAGCCAAATCTACTGTAGAAAAAAAATGTAAAGACACATCCCCTGTGTCAAGTGACATGTTTATGAATTCCAAACTGGCAAATGCTGCTTTCTTCGAGTTTTCCTCTAGAGTGTACGGACTATTTGGGACAATTTCTTTGGTACCATGCAACCAGTAAACATGTGCCTAGTGTCATGTTTGGCAAAGAGAGTATATTGATGAAGAGTATTGTTTAGACTTCTTTCTCTGAAACTAAACAAAATGTTTGTACGTACGTGTGGTGTGTGTACAGAGAGAAAGAAATTGGTGGCGAAATAGGAGGTGATGGCAGTCCTTGTGTTTTGTGTAAAGCGACTTTTCACTCCAAGAGAAAGTATAGTGACCAAGTAGCAACAAGAGTTAAGAATAGCTTAGCTGCAGAAATAGTCAAACCTAAAGAATACAAAGGACATTCAGCAATATACATATCACTGCTTCCTCTCTGGGATCACAAAAAGTGTTTTTTTTTCACTATGCAGCAATATTTTATTGAATTGCAATTCTAAAATGAGTTATCAGAGCTCCTGCATTACCTTCTTCAGGAGATTCATTGTATGTACTTGTCAACAGTTTGAGAGTGAGACAATCCTAGGTCAAACCTAAACTAGCTTAGGGTAAAGTGGCAGCTTCTTAATTATTATTATCAGAAAATCAGATGAATTCATCAACAGGAGCAACTGCTTACAGAACACTAGCAACCTATATGAACAATTAACAATTCAATTAGCATCCATTTCATTAATGAAAGGAAACTTCTGATTGGTTGCTATGGGTTACTAGACCTCAGTAAAGACTGCCCTGGTTGAAGAATTCCCCTGAATGTGTCAATAATTCCTATGGAATGTTGTTCTGTGATATAAAGAAAACAAGTAGTAAAATAGAATGTTTAGCAGGTAGATTTATATTCTTTTTATAAATATGTCGGTAAATGGTACCCATATAAATTGGAAAGAGCCTAAATATTAGTACCTTCAGCTAAGTATTTGGAGATGTACACAAACAACTCTAAATTATGCAGTTCACTGTACTTCTGTTTTCAATGATCCATTAGATGATATGCAGAGAGTAATTGTTTTGATGATAATCGTGAAACATTGCTTTCTTTCCAAATGACTTTAACTCTGCATATATCATGTGTGTTTTCCTCCTCATACCCAGTTCAAGGCATTTTGGCATTGTAGCAGTATCATTTTACATTAAACACACATGAGCTGTTATTCCATACAAAGGCCAACTAAGGTAAATCAGAGGCGCAGTCACCGTTTATTTAAGCTATAGAAATAGCAATCATTTGAATTGTTGACTCCCCTTTTAAATCTCATTTCCATCCAGATGTTAGTTAAGGTCATCCAGATGTTTAGGAAAACTTAGACTTTTTAGCTAATATGCTGTAAAGCAGAGTAGAGATTGTGTAGTGTGCAAATGCACAAATATAGCACTGTTGTTAATACATCCATATTGATAAAACAGAATGCCTCTCACCTCTACTTAATCTCTTCCTTTCTCTGTGGTCTTATCATCTTTAATCTGTTCTTTGCTCCCTCATTTTGTGTTTCTCTGCTCTTGACCAATGCAGTAGAAATTGTTGTTTACTCCTTTTTGCTTTCCAAATTCCACATCTCCTGTTTTCCCTTTACTTCATATGAACATTTCTTTATTTTAAACTTCTTTTTCTTGCATCATTTTCTGTCTGGCTGTCAAAACTACTGATGAGCACAGTCTAGTGTGTAGTTTTGTATAGGGCTATTCATAAAATGTAGCGCATAGACAGATAACTCAGTAGATACATCTGGCTTGGTATTTTCTCTGTAACCCTTTTATTGAGAGACTTCTAAGGAAGATTACTTTAAAAGGACTACATAGGGGGTGGGAGAATGAGCGAAAGAGGAAAGAGCAGGCAGGAAGAGGATGATGGGTGAGTAATGAACATGAAAGGTGCAGATGTTTGCGTGATGGAGGGGTTAAGGATGGGTGGCTGGGGGCATGCACTTTGCAGCGGGTAGAGGATAGACATGATTGGGAGTGAAATTTTTCTTATAATTCTATTTATATTACTATTAAACCCTATTGTGTAATGTAATTTTTATTGTTAATTCAGTAGAAATGAATTTGACAAATGTAAAATTCTAGTGCAGTTGTGTAAAATGCTAACTTATTCCTTTGTTTCAGCTTGTTTTATGCTATTTTTAGAACTGTTGGTCACTAAACTGTTGCTTTAACACCAAAATCGAGAACTTTATCACACTGTCTGATAGGCCTGTGTATCATTTTGATTTTGTAGGTGCAATTTAATATGTATAAAAGCGGATTTTTAATACACTGTGACCTTGGGCCTTTGTATTTGTTTTTTTAAATTTAGTTTACATGTCTAAAATGATAAAGAGATTCTTGTTTTTATTTGCTGTTATTTCCTCATATCAAATGGTTCTTCTCTAACCTATTAAACAAACAAAGGTAAAACATCAGATGATCAAATGGGTTTGAATTTTCTAATTGGTATGTAGCTGCTATCCATCTTTATTTCCAGTAAAGATACAGAACGCCCAGAAACTATATTACATTCTTGCAGTATTGCCATCATTATAGGAGGAAGTTGTACAATTATATCCCCAAATTTGAGTAGTATAGCATACTTTAAGGGGCTTATACATGAAAGTCCAGTCATAAGAGTTACAAATTCACCTTAGTTTTCCACTAGAACTAGAATTTGAACTAGAAATTTAGTGTCATAGAAAGGGATGTAATATTCACTTAATACAGTTACTCGGACAGATGATGTCACTTCATTAATGGTATTTGCATCACTCCACATCCTACTACTGTGCGACTGACTACACTGCACTACCCAAAAAATGTATCCAACGCTTTTCGCCTCTTCGCTATGGGAATCTGCTACACTAAGGAGAAGTGAATTCATGACCATCAGAGCGTAGCAACCCAAAATGGCATGAATTCACTTTGAATGTCAAATTCGGCCTTTCTTGAAAAAGTACCTAAGTGTATTTGTTTTTTACTTTATGGTATCCTTTGGAAGTACTCTTTATGTTGTACAAGTAATTAGCACAGTCCTTAAGAAATATTCAATAAAGTCTTCATGGATATATCCTTGGGAAACTGTGCACCTAAGGCACATTGCAATAGAAGATAGCCTTATCCATTTCATGTCATTATGATCAGAGCAGTAAAACTTCTTTTTATGGACAACCTCAGTATTATGGAAAAAGGTAGGCTTCTTGCTTACTTGTATGATAATTAAATATATATTTCTATTTAGATTAACAAAAACTCACAGCATAGTTTTCTAAACTGTACACAATTTTTTTTTTGAAAATTCTAATGATTCTAGATATTTCAGCATATCTGTGAAATTAAGTTGAATGACTTTATTTAACAGCAAGGTTCACAAATCACAATCATCCTACATGACATCTGATGGATATTATGTTTTGATTAAACTAAAAATAAAAGGTATAATTTAACTAAACAGTGTCAATTTAAAGCATACCAAATATGTGAACCTGTTTTCCAGTGAGACAAGCAACTTTGTTTATGCTTGGAGCAAATTCCCACGTGATCGTGTGGGGCAGCCCTCTAGAGTCAGACCACCCATACTGATTTGATTGGTTTTCCAATCTATTTGTTTATGTCTAGCTACTGGCTAGAGGTAGGTGTATGTGGGGTTAAGGTTAGTAAATGGAAAAATAAAATAAAAATAAATGTTATTATGATAAATAATAAATTCTTACTGCAATGTATATTTGCTTTGGTTTTGATTGCCACAGAGACTTTATGGGGGATATTTATCATGATCGAAAACAACTTTTTTTAATGTAAAAAAAAAAAATGCATAAACAAATGATTTTCTACATGGTAAAAACAGCATTTTTAAATAGGCGATACTGGCATAATAACATAAACACTGTTTCTCAAACATTAGGCCATCAAAAAACCTTTTAGACTTTGATACATTTCTTAAAGTCTTTAAGATTTGCCTTTTGGAAAGTTTTAGTTAATTTTCTGGCAAAACCCTTTTGCCTTCTGACTAGAAAAAACACTGGGAATGATATGATATTTCAGCTTAGGAAACAGGAGATGCTAGTGATTTAATTTGTGTTGTTTTTGGTACAAGTTTATCTTTTTAACTTTTTTTTTTAATGCATTTATCTTATTTATTGTCCTTCCTTAGGTATAAGAGTTTAATTTTAAGAGCTTTGTTTATACACCATTTTTTTTTTTTTAAAGAACATTTACTTGCTTGAGGGCAAACTTTGTCATGAACGAATGACAAATGATCTAAAAATGTATGCTGATTAAAGAGGTGAAAATTGCAATACTTGTCACAGTATTATAGATGATTAACAGCTCAGATTTATATCTCAGAAACAAATCCGTTATAGTCTCATATTTGTTTAAAATTGCAATTATTTTAAATATACATTTACTGAGATTTTGTATGATACTTATGATAATTTTAAAAAGGAAATTCTCAGAAGAATTGCTCTTTTTCCAACCAAAAATCAGAAACAGAAACTCTAGCAACTTAGCATAAAAATGGTTCATTTCAAATCTGACAAATTATTTTTATATTGCTGACTTTTAAGTTGCGGGTTGGCTTTTGTAGACTTTAATTTGGGAATTATTAGCAATCATACCTACAAAAGTATATATTCTTAAATCCAATAATTCTATACTTTCTCTATATTATTTTTAGTTCCAAAAGATTATAGATTGAAACTTAAAATATGTATTCTTATAACGTTGTTATAAAATCTGAACATCCATAATATGTTTTACATGACTAGCTCTGGAAATAATTTATTGACTTTTATGGTTGACATAAAAAATGTATGGTTAGCTATTTAAACTGACTAAAAATATATTTTATTGTATTCTGCAGTGGCTAATCATACTACTTCTTGTTGCCCATGTGGCATGATCTATAGGAAACAATAAGATTGTGTTAGACAGCAATAATATATCATGTGTGACATTATTATTAATAAGTTACATATACAAAGCCAGACTGACTGTGTGAAATTTATTAAACTCGGAAAAGCCCGTTTTGGCTTTTCTGAGTTTAATCAGGCGAACCCCGGAAGTTTCTTGTAGTAAGTATCGCGAGATTCGTTTCGATCGATACTTACTGAGAGAAACTTTTTCTATTGAATATTTCTATGGATAGATAGCCATACTACACTAATGTAAAGTATGGCTACCCTTTCCATGGATATATTCAATGGAAAAAGTTTCTCTCAGTAAGTATCGATTGCAACAAATCTCATGATACTTACCACGAGAAACTTTCAGGTGTTCTCCCGATTAATAAACTCGGAAAAGTGAAAACAAGCATTTCCGAATTTATTAAATTTTGCCCGTATGATGACGCAGGTAGCATGTGTTTTGTTTGTTGTTTTATATATAGTATAACATTCATATAGGTTTTACAGTCTGACACGTAATAATTATTTCAAGTAGAATCTGAGTTGGTGTAATATGACCTTTTGCCATATGACTGCATTTCACAACCCAAAGGGAGTAGAAAGGTTACCCCATGTGCCCTGTGTTTACCTATATAATTCCTAAATGACTGATTAACATCATGGCTTGTAAGTTACATCTATTTTATGTTTGAGATTTTCTTACCACTTGTAAGGTCTCTTGGGTACAATATGCATTGACCTTCCATATCTATATCTTTCAAGGGACACTTCCAGCAAAAAAAAACAAAAACCTGTAGTAGTAATATTATACAATTTACACAGTATTATTTTTGAGTTTGATTAGAAATGTTCCTGGGATGCAGTCATTGATATGAACGCTCATGCAGATGTCACCAAATTTAGAGTGTGAACATAATTACTTACATTTACTGCAAAATTGCTGTCATTGTCTAAGTGATCCCAAGCAGCACACTCTCTGTAAGGGGAATATATATGAGTTATACTCATGTATAAGTCGACCTTGTGTATAAGTCGAGGTCAGTTTTTGGGCCAACAATTGTGAAATTTGCTATGACCCTTGGATAAGTCGAGGGTAAAACTTGGGGCCTGCCCATCCCCACCCAGTGACAGCCATTGTACTAGAGCATGGAGGAAACCCCAAAGAAGCCCTTTGAATGTACAGAATGATTAAAGAGACAGACTTACAGACAGACTTAGTGCAGCCCACAAGTAACAATGGGCAAGCAGGGGGAGGAGGGGGACCGGGTGAAGAGGCTAAGAGGCTGCATGCTGTACACATGAAGGAGAACCCTGCTCACAAAGGACAAGAACGAGCGCCTTTGATTTTATTTTACATTTAATTTCCGCAATTTTTTTATTGTCAAAAATGAACTGATTATATTTTGAAGTGGGAGGATCTGTGTGTAAAATTAGGATGTGTGTGCGTTCATGTGAGCACAGCTGTCCCTCCTGTTACAAATTCCGCACTAATGCTTCTCTCCATAGAACACCTCTGTGACTGCTAGCTGGATCACATCAGCTCCCTCTCTCTCTCTATCTCTCTCTCAATCTCTCTCCCTCCCTCCCTCTCTCTCCCTTCCTCTCTCTCTCTCTCCCTGTCTCCCTCTCTCCCCAATTTGGAGTGGCTAATAAATGACAATCATCAATTTGCAGCAGGTTATACATTCGCTTACTGGCAGAGGGGATGCAGCATGCAGCTGGAGGGGGACAAATGGGGGTCGGCCTGAGCCGAGGGGTGGTGGAGGGGAGGAAGGAAGAGCGGGTGCGGTGGTACAGCACCTGCAGAGTCCCGGGTCAGGTCACGCACAAACTGTTGGAGCAAACGGGGCTTACCCAGCTCTGGAGCTGCTGCTGCTGCGATGATGCAAGAGGCTCAGCACGACTAACAGCAGCAACAGCACCATGGAAGCGGGGGCCACCATCCACATCACACCCAACACTTACCTGTACACTTCCACTACACTTCCAGCCAGCAGCAGCACCAGGGATCCCCATCATCTGCCCCTCCTTCCTGAAGTTCAGCAATTAAGGTTGTATGTTCCTCCTCCCTTAGAACATTATCATACCACGCCCCCCCCCACACTCATTTTTTTTCCTCTCTAAACTACCGTATATATGTGTGTATAAGTCGACAAGGATTTTACATGATTTTTTCGACCTAAATTTCTCGACTTATACACGAGTATATACGGTAGCTTGCATTTAGTTATTCTTTGGTCATCCTTTGTTAAATAAAATATATATACAGGAGAAATATATATTATTTCACTAACTTCCACTAAATTGTGTGTAGAGTCCCTGGAAAAGAGCCTCTAATTCCCTCTCTCCTCCCCAGTTCTTTCCTGTCTGAATAATAATCTTCTCTCCTTCCCATATTGTAAGACACCACAGGTAGCCCAGTAAGGGACAGGAGAAGCTCCTGATTATCTATCCTTACATTAGGAAAAAATTTCATTCTAATTAAACTTGACTATGAGTCGTGGAAGATGGAGAGGTGCAAAAAAGATTGTATGCTCCTTCTCTTTGTTGAAAAAGAAGTCCATCCTAGAGATTTTGCACAAACAGCTTCACCAAACGTAGCCCAACTTTTTTTTTCAACAATTTGTTTTATTTTAAAGAAAGTTGATCAAATAATTTAACCCCACCCCACCCCCAAAAAAAACACCTTTCCTTCACTGAACAGAAGCAGTTGGAGCCCCCCCAACTTATTCAGTTTGGTATGAATATATTCTTCTCCTCCATTCACCCTACACAGCATGGAGATCCGATTTGACTATTTTCTGTGCAGGTTTAAGAGCCAACCTTGCTGCACTCTTAAGCTGACCTTTAAATGATCTACATATCTGCAATGTTTACCCAAATTATGTTCTGAGTCTAGAGCAGGGGTATAAAACTCGCGGCCTCGCGTCCTGCACTCCACCAGGCGTTTTTTGTCGCCGGTGGAGCGCTGGATCTGGCACAGAGGGAGTCCTGGCTGACTCCCTCCATGCAAAGAGGAGGGCTCCTGTGTCCCGATTGGTCACAGGAGCCAATAGGAACCCGGAAGAGCATGTGATCAGCACTTCTGGGTTCCTACTCCTCTAATGTGCTTCCGGCAGCGGCAGCAACAGCACGCGCTGCCGAACTCTGCCGGGGGTAAGAGTCCCTCACCGACCCCCCTGATTTCCCCCCCCCACGGCCACCA